>MU159645.1:0-33218 GCA_015888305.1 Antheraea pernyi
CAGAACAAAGGTCCCGGCTGAATGCTGTGTCTAGAAAACATCACCGGTTATTACGACTATCGATTTTTACGATTAAATATGAATAGTCCCTTCGATGTCATTGTAACACATTTTGACTCTATATGTATTAAAAGTGACCAACAAAAAGCACATCTGAGATACAAAGCAGTATATATAAAATTAGTGTACCATGAGAAAAAGCTTTCAGCGTGTGGATTATTTCTTTAGTTTTATGAATGTTTACATGTCAAAATGAATTCAGTGTACATTACACATCATACATCAGTACACATAAGTGTCACCATATGAGTCTGTACATTTCATGAGCAAAATCCGAATTTATCCGTTCCTATTATTCTATGTTATTTTTCAAGATCTTCAAATTTTATACATGTAAAATATCATCATCATCAGCCTGTAAGAGACCCACTGCAGGGCCTGTTCCCAAAGGCATGGGCATAATCACCACACCAGCCCACGACGTATTGGAGATTTCAAACTCTGAGAAATCCACAGTTCAATATTTTTCCCACATACAGTAATACTACAAGAACATTTCTCAGGTTCAGGTTTCCTCACAATGTTTTCCTTCACCGTTATTCGATAGTGTTACCACACCATACCATAATTTCGGAAAATTTGTTTGTTCATGCCGGGGTTCGCAATTGCGGACATCGAAATATTATTCCACCGGTCAAACCACTAGGCCACCATGACTTGTAAACTATGAAGATCGTAATATAAAAACTAAATGTCTTATACATAGTAAAATTTGAACTTCATTATAGGTGTAAAAAAACTGAAAATAAAAAAAATTAAACATGTTATATGAACCATTATAATTGGATTTAGCTCATTTTGAAATCTTAGGACACATATAAACATGCATAATCCTTTGCATTCCTTCATGTTTTTCTTGCCAAGGTTTTAGTGTTTTCTGTGTTGTTATAAACCTCTAGGTGCCTCTAGGTGGAGTTAAGCTGTATTTTATTAAGTTCCATATTGTAATTTAGTGTGGATATAGTATATTGTATAATTTAAGTTTATTTAACATTTCTGTTTACACAATTATATTTTGTTTCCAGATATACCTGTGATGTTCTCTGTCCTTTTGACAGTCCCTTCAATAATTGGTGTCTTGTACCTTCTAGTATGTCAGGTTGTTGTGCTCCCAATTGTATTTAGCTCATTTTGAAATGTTAGGACACATGTATAAACATGCATAAACCTTTTCATTCCTTCATGTTTTTTTTTTGCTAAGGTTTTTGTGTGTTCTGTGTTGTTATAAACATCTAGGTGTCTCTAGGTAGAGTTAAGCTGTATTTTATTAAGTTTCATACTGTAATGTAGTGTGGATACAGTAATATTGTATAATTTAAGTTTATTTAACATTTCTATTTACACAATTATATTTTATTTCCAGATATACCTGTGATGTTCTCTGTCCTTTTGACAGTCCCTTCAATAATTGGTGTCTTGTACCTTCTAGTATGTCAGGTTGTTGTGCTCCGAATTGAATACATCTGGTGTACGCTAATGCTGGCATTGCAAGTATTGGAGTTTATTTTTGCATCAATGTTTATCGCTACTATGTGTAGAGGACCTTCCTATGACTAAGTTATATTTATGAAAATGTTAACACTCGTATAACCATTTTCAAACTTTGAAATTTCATAAAGAATCCCATTATACAGTATTCTTTATGAGATACTAGTCAAATGACAGAGCAGTTTAATAAAACTGTTTATTAATCTTTGAACTTAATATTGACTGCACAAAGTATATAAAAAAAATATAAGCAGCTGTCTAACATTTATTCTAAAAAGGATAGGTGATAAGATGCCAGTGCTAAAAAGAAAACAAATTTATTTATATTAAATTTTAAATGTATACATATATCTTGAAATTATACAATACACATGTTTATAGTTATAATGTATTATGCATGAATATTTAATAATATACATAATTAATGGTACATAAGAAATATAATTATAAATATATACCCTTGTTAAGATATAATGAAAAAACTTTCCTTTAATTGTGTGTCTATTTAAAATATTTATTAAAGTATGATACCATATTAGCTCTCAATTTTGTAATCTCTTATTGTGAACTAGTCATTGTTTACTGCAATTAAATATGTTTATTTGTTAATATTACAATTGTAAATAATATATTTCAGTATTACAAACACTTCATATAGTCTTAAATACCAAAGAACTTTGACTGATAGCTATCTACGACAATAACATTTGTATATCCTAATTGTAAATTATCATAAAAAAAATAGTCAAACTAGCCTCTATTTCATATTCCTCAAATCTTTTATAAACTCCTTTCCACTGGATTGGTGAGGTATTCACATACCATGGGCATAATTGTGAAAAATCTTTAGAACAACCCTCTTTTTCATATAATAAAATTAGCTGTTAAAAGTGGAATGAAAGCAAAGCTTTATGCTAAATGTAACATATTTCTTTAATTTTTTTATAAAATGTTCTTATTGTTCCTTTACACAGACAAGAAAGTTTCATGAAAAAAGAAATGAATTAAAAGTAATTATTATAGTTTTTATATTAATTACATATTAATTAGATTTACAGTAAATTAAATTATAAAACAGTTACAATTCAACTTTTAAATATCTTTCATACTCTGTGGAAATAACTTTATTACATTATTATTATTATCATAATCAATTTTTACTTATAGTTTTTAATTATAACTATGTATTACAAATATCCTTAAACCCGTTGTTAAAGATTATTTATTGTTCAAATATTTCAAGTTTTGTAATAAATCTGTCATTTTTAAAACATATGATACGAAACTGTTGACCTGTGCTTCATAAGGCCTACAGTTGTTTGCATGAAACTTAAACCATTATGGTTCTAGGGACTCGAGGGGTTAATCATTTAAAATGTGCCTTGTTAAGGTTTGTCATAACAAGTTACAAAAGAAATTGTAGTTGGCTCATATTTCTAATATATCTGTGGGACCAGCACAGTATGTCTACAAATTACTGATACAATGGATGTGGTTACATTTTCAAGAATAGTTTTGACGTAAATTTTAATTAAACCAGCCTTATGACCATTAGTGATAAAGGGGCCTTTGTGTATTTTTTTACACTAGTATAGTAAATACTAAAATCTTCCATTGTATCATAGAATATTTATATAGTAATTGTAACCAATCAAATGTAATGTAAAATTATATATATTGTTCATTGATTATATCATAGTATATATAGAAAAAAGTATTTTTATGAAATATAAATCATCCCTAGTGCATATTAATAAATCTGATTTTGAGTATTATAAAAACTAATAAGAACTATGTGTTAAAAATCACCCTAATATTACAAGACATACAGATATGGATGAAAATATATAGTGAAAATATAAACTTTATAGTGTTTGTACAAATTCTAGTCCAATGTAATTTATTAAAAGTATAATAATTATTGTTTTATGTTATGAAATACTATGTCATGTTTATTTATGTTAATCAGCTTTGTTGTTTGTGAAATACATATTTATACTAATAAGTAATGTGTTTTTTTTTTTGGACATTTCACAGCCATTGTACATTATTTTGTTCTGCAGATACACAACTATGTTGAAATAAAGTTACTCATGTTCTTCTATTTTATATTTGGCAACCAGTCTTCTAGTAGACTATTACTGCCATTATCAAGTGAGTATCAATATTACAAGTTTCTTGATATAATTATAATGAACTAACAAGATGGTGGCCATCTTGCTAGGACTTTCCATGGAGTTTTAGTGGCATCTCAGAATTCATGATCGGTGGTATTATTTTCCATTCACTTCACTTATGCACAATAAACAAACTATATTTACATAAAACACCACCAATTTTATACAATATAGAGTCAAGTAACACAAGATCGTGAATAAAATATAAAGTCCACTACATGACAGACCAAAATCCCACCAATAAAACCTTAATCATGTTCAATGATACTTTAAAATTGGTCACTAAAAAGTTTCCATTTGGCTCTTGTTATCTAAAATCAACTACCTTAGATCTATGTATATGAACAAAACTAATGTGTTCTTTATACATCTGGGATAATCTGTGAAATATATATATACTATAATAAGATTTATTGGTAGGAGTTTTTGTCTAGGCCATACATTATTACATTTATCTAAAGGAGCTAAGCAGAAATGATAAAATTTAACAAAGCTTGATCAGAATCCATAGAAGTTTTAAACTGGTTAAATAGTAATAACAAATTTCATAAAGAATAAGAGATTACATTCAAGCCCTATATAAGAATCAATCATATATATGTGAAGGAAATGTGAGCATCAGTTATCTATTTTCTATACATATAAAAAGAATTTAAATCTAACATGTGTACTTTTTAGAATTTCATTAAAAGTGTTGCAGGTGTCTAGGGATAAGTAATAAAATACATTTTAATCATTTTTAGAAATTTGTCTGTTTGTTTGAACATGCATCACTGCTAAAGTACTGCGTTCAATTAACATTTAATCTTTGTTTTATAAAAATCGGTTTAATATATCAAAAGTTATCGTAATTTTAATTACAATGGAACTAAGTACAAGAGAAAAGTAGATAGTATTAAACATAATACATTCAAATGACTTTATTAGTGTTTTGTAGAGGTTCCATGCGGATGTATAGCTAGTCTAAGAATAAAACGATAAGATTTACTCATCCCTAATATTTATTCCACAACAATCATAGGCAGACTAAATTATTTTCCAGTTTTCTAATGAAACAAAAAAATATTTATTTTTTATTACATTTTATTATATTAAAATATTGGCAGATCTTCAGTCTTCTTAAATTCAGCTTGCAAATACAAAGGCATGCGACCCTTCGCTAACTTTGTCCTTTTATGTACTCTCAATTCATGTCTCATCAATGCTTTCCTCGTTCCATACTTATTTCCACATAATGAGCATGAAAAATCTTTTACACCAGTGTGATCTGCTTTGAAATGCACATCCATTTCTCGTTTGGTATAAAACCCTCTACTACACTCAATACATTTATATTGTTTTTCTTTATTGTGTATTAAAAGATGCCTGTTGAGGTTGCTACGTGTTAAGAACCGTAATTTACACCTATCACAAGAAAACGGTTTCTCACCAGTATGAGTTCTCATGTGAATTTTCAGAGATTCAGAAAATCTACCTCTGTAAGGACAGCTTTGACACTGGTAGGGCAAGTCATAGTTATGTAGTTGTAAATGCCGTAACAAGTTATCTTTTCTGTACAATTTGCCACATATTTCACAAATTAGATGCGATTCATTTCTGTGACGAGCTAAGTGCTTCTCATAAAACTGAGAAGTGAGTATGCTTTGGCATATGGGACATTGCAGTCTTATGTTTTTATGTGTTTTCGAATTTGTATGAGATATATAATCACCAAGTGAGCTGAATTTTAATTTACAAATGTTACAACTGTATGATTTTAAAAAGTTCTCGTTTTCTGAATGCTCGAACTTATCACTGGTATCGGTTTCTATGTCGTCATTACTATTATTACTCTTATATCTGAGAAGGCTGTCGGATAACTTTGCTGTTTTTCTAAACATAACAGCGCCTTGTAAGAGCGAGTAACAAGACTGGCATAAACATTTTGGAAAGGCGTCATCCCTGCTTATTTCGATGTCGGCAAATATTTTTATAGCTTCACATATATCGAAGGAGTCCTGTGCAGAAAATACCGATATTGCACCTTCTTTCAGACAAACTCTGCATTTATTTTGATGATCATCGTCCACAATATTACTATTAGTACGGTTGTTATATTTTGTACTCCTTAATCTACTTCGTTTCAATAGTCGCAACTTTAAATATGAAGACATTGAGATCTCTCAGTATATAGTATCTTATCTATGTTGAGATCAACAAAAAGCGTAAGAATTTCTAAGAATCTAATCGCATTATTTATTATTGTTTATACCACAGAATAACAATTGTATTGCCTATTACAATTAGAAATGTCAATTAATTTTATCAATTTTAAGCATCGAATCGATCGCTAAAACTATAACATCGTTAATTGTAAACATAAATCCCGATACAATAATTTATAAATTAAAACATATCTCCAACAAAATAAGATATCAATTTTTGATTCATTAGTCCTCGAATTTACTATAAATCGATTCAACACACAACAAAATCAGATCGATTTTTTTCACGAATAATCGTCATTCCTAGTATTGCCTGATGACATTTCCAAAAAACAGTAAAGAGAAAACTGCGTATTCGATTACAAGTTCAAATATTTTTGATTGATTTGCCAGCTTACCAGTTTATTTAAAAGCCCAGATCATAATTTCAAGTTTCTCTATACGATTTTTCTCATTTGACTGGGTTATATTTATGTAGACACATGAAAAAACACTTGTATTCCGGCGAAACTGTAAAGGTTTTGCCAGGCTAATCAATTCGAAAAAAAAATATCGAAATTCACTTGTACATTTGTATATTGGATATAGTTTCTCACACGGAACATAGAAATAAGTCATGTTTCTTTCTTCCGTGCTTTATAACAACGTACTGGTAACGTTAATCGTTCATCAACTCTATATAACCCACTCAGTGGTCATTAGATTTTGATTGTGCATTGGATTGGGTTTCGACACTTTTTATTGCCTTACAGATGCATAGTAAAGGTCTCATATAGATCTATAACAATTTCTTTTTTAAATCTGTGAAAATCACTGTTATTATATACTTACAATATACTTTTTAAATTCAAAGGGTATTAAAATAATTATATGCATATTTATTTATATTATAATATATTGCAAGCACAGTATTCATTTTAATGTATTATATGATTATTATGAAAGCAAAAATACCTGTCCTACTATTATATGAATATGGTGATCTTAATAATTCCTTTATTTTTATAGACTCTTTAAAAAGCTGCAATAAGTTTATAACTACAATTCAGCTGACCATAAGAGGCAATAATCACAAAATTACAAAACAAACATTGCTTTTATGCTATCCTGAGGATAACATGTGTATATGGGAGATAAATAGCAGATTCTGAGATGTACCCCCAATGAGCCTTTTTCATGTACTATTGATATGATACAGTCAAACCTTTATCTCACCATATGAACTCTTTGCTTGTCCTTTATTCAACAAGGTGTACAAATCTTTTTGATTTGAAAAGCTTCATATCCTGACTTAAGAAACTAATGTTAATAATAATAAGCCTATTATTCTGAACTTTCTTACATTGAATTAGGAAATATTTTTTATAGTATATCGCATAGTTCAGTGTGCCCCTTGGCATAGTCCTTCTCCAACATTTTCTATTGGGTTTTGTCTTGCACTACCCTTCTCCAGTGTTGTCCAGCAATACTTAGTCATCATCTCATCTTATTAGTTCACATCCTCAATTTTGCTTGCCATCTCTGAGGTACTAGACTGTAACCATGTTACTCAATTTGTTTTGGGGATCTTGGATCATATGACCTGGCCATCTATAATTCTATTGGTCTATTCAATTAATTACATCAACTAATTTCGTTTTTTCACTTATTGAGCTGCTCTTCACTTTGCCTAGCTGGTTTATGCCTGTTAAGCTTCTCTAAACTAAAATCATCTAATGTTACTGGTCATTTATTATTTCATTTTCTTTTTGCTCTTGCATCTGGGCTTTTAAATAAGCTGGTAACCTGCCTGTTGAACCTTTTTTCCTTTCATGAACTTTAACTTGATGGTTCACAAGTGATTTTCTGTTTCCATAAGCCTCACCACATATATTACAAACATGACTTTTTAATCCGAAATGAACAGTCTGAATATGACTTTCTAATGGTGTTTTTGAATGGAATTGTTTTTTGCAATAATCACATTTCAATTGAGGTTCCTTGTGTTTTAAGGAATGTTTATTAAAGTTGCTTTTAGTGAGAAATCGGGCAGGGCATTTAGTGCACATGTAACGGTAATCACCTGTATGTGTTCTCGCATGGAGTTTCAATAATGACGAAGTGTTCGCTTTGTAAGGACAGATATTGCATTTAAATTTGAATTCCGTGCTATGTGTTTGTCTATGATTTACACATCCACTACGTTGACGAAATGCCTTTCCACAGATATCACATATATATTTAGATAAACTAGGATCGTGTAAGGCATAATGATCCCTAGCATGACGTCTAATAATAATCTTATGACATACACTACACTGTACTCTGTTTATTGTCAATTTACTACGACATACTTTATTTGGTCTCTCCAATGATGCAGCTACTCTGACTTCTTTAAAATGATTCTGTATCACTTCAGATGATGAAGAAGGATTCGAGGGAATAATAGATGTGTTGGGTATGATAACTTTTTCACAGGAATTTAGCTCGGTTTTCGGTTTTCTTATCCCTTTAAGAATACTGTCAGACCGTTTAGCAGTATTCCGAAAAAGTATTGCACAGTGTAGTAATTTCAAGCATTCACTGCATATGTATTTTGGATAATCGTCGTTTTCGAAAAGGTCGATATCTCCAAACGTTCGTACTTCGAAAGATATATCCGATTTGCAATTTTCACCGTATATTGCTATTTAGCTATACGATTAAATAAAAACTCACCTTTTTATGAGGAGTTTGTAAACCAAAATTTTCACTTTTCTTATAATTTATTTCAATTACAAACCTTGTTTTGACAATTACAAAGTTTACAAGAATCCGATTACTTACAAGAGATCGATAAACTACATATACATTGGCATGTTTATAAACATTGATAATAGAGCTGTAGCAAACCATATGTGACCGAATAGATACCGAAAGTTGTAACGCCGCTTACTAACCCGAAGAATAGTAAATATTAATTATAAACTCCTTTCAATGTTTACTGGCATATTAGTTTTAATTCATTATACGAAGCAAGAAATTATGTGATGTAATTTCGAATCGATTGTTATATTAGGTATAATTAATATCCATATGTAATGTTAAGTAGATTAAATGAAGTATCCACAGTGTGGTAATAAAATTCATGGAGTAATTACTTTTGTTTCATTATGGTTTATTCAAACAAATAACTTATCACTGACACAAATTTAATTTTATAACAAGATGATAGTAGTTAAAAAATTAGTTCAAATAATAACGAACCGCCTTCAAAAAACAGAAACTCAAAAGTGAAAAATAATATTTTATCCACTTTATTTTACATAGATATAACCAGTGTTAACAGAAACAAACTTCAAAATGAAAAAAAATATTACGCGCAAGTCCGAACTACCTGAGTTTTTGGCGGGATTTTAGTCTGTCATGTTGTGGATTTTATATTTTATTCTAATCTTGTGTTACTTGACTCTATATTGTATAAAATTGGTGGTGTTTTATGTAATATAGTTTGTTTATTGTGCATAAGTGAAGTGAATGAAAAATAATACCACGAACCATAAATTCTGAGATGCCACAAAAAATCCATGGAAAGTTCTAACAAGATGGCCACCATCTGGTTAGTTCATTGAAATTGTATCAAGAAACTTGTAATATATCGATATTACTCATATTACTCACTTGACAATGGCAGTAATAGTCTACTAGAAGACTGGTTGCTAAAAATGAAATAGAAGAAGTCCGAACTACGGCTATATTCAGAGCGCCCTATATATTATAAGTATATATATAACAGTAACGAGTGACGATTGTTTTAATTATATTAAAGCTTTATTTCACTTAATCACCTTAACATCGACGCTGATCGCCGACTTCAATGCACTACAAAAGTATACAGTCCCAACAACATCGTAAACGCATCATTATACTCTATACGTATAGCGTTGTAGGCCTTCAGGGAATACCTGACCCACAAACTGCAAGTTTTAGTATCGAATTGAAATTGAAACATATTTGTTTTACATCTCTAAATGATAAGATTACTAGTGGTGATATGTTATCATTATGTTTTTTCTTTCTGACCAATTTGTGTATTTGCCAATGTCAATGTAAAAATTTATAGATATCGGCTGATTTTTCGTTTATAATATAGTTATTTATATTCAAATTATTGTGTTATTTAACCCTATTTATTTTATATACACAAGTGAAATGAGTGGGTAATAATACCACGGAGTGTTAACACATTCCATGTCTCCTATTATCAAAAACTTTGTACCATATGCTACCAATTTTTACTATGAATTCCTAATTTTTTATTATACTATGGGCAACCACTCTTCTAGATTATTACTGCTATTGCCGAGTAGGTAATGATATAAGTTTCTTGCGATAATTTCGATGAAGTAACAGAATGATGGCCGTGTTGTTAGAATTATCTATGGGGTTTTTGTGGAAGTCAGAATCCATGCTCCATGGTATTATGTCCATCCACTTCTCTTTTGCACAATAAAACAAACTATATTACGTAAAACAGCACCAATATTGCACAATGCAGAGCCAAATAACATAAGATTATGAATAAAGTATGAACTCCACTAAATGACATTCCAAGATCCTAAGTTTAACCAGTGGGCCATCAAATGGGTGGAACACTTCACAAAACATGCAGTAAATACCTATGGCAATAATACCACATTCAAAGAAAAAGTAGAATACAAGTATATTTGAATATATTCTAAGTAAAAATATTCAACTGGGTCTCCTAGATTATGAGCGTATTATATAAACAACACTTGGCCTATTATTTTTAATACAAAATGATGAAAGTTTAAAGGTGAAGTTGTAGAGGCCTCCAAAAAGGCCAATAGCATAGTTAGTTCGAGAAAAAAAATCTGATCCTCATAAATAACAATTTCATAAGTCAGGACAATTGATAAAAGCTGGCAATGGCATTTTTTTTTTTTTTATTTATTTAGGAGCTTTTTTTTTTTAATATATCAGCTCCATAGTAACCTTAACTTAATTTACAGGCTTAATATCTTAAGTAAAACAGATTATTAAAACTAATATAAACTACTAGGGCGTCATTAATGGCGACTCAACATCTTAAATAAATTAAGTGCTCCAATACTATTAGGGTTGGATAATAACCCATGGAACATTTCAACATCTTGTAAATCCAAGCTAAGAGTTGACATCAGGGCAATGGCTTTATAATAAAAATAAACAGATTAAATTTTTCTAATATATAATTGGTTATAACACTAAAATGTTCTGACGTCATTCATATCTTGATTAAAGTATGTAAATCTAGAATTTGCGTCAGAGGAAGTAATATAAATTGTATTACAATTGATATAGTTCATAATTATAAAATCCTAAATGTAGTTAAAAACTATTATTGTAAATTAAGAGTTATAAAAATTTTTGTATATTACTTTTCCTTCATTAGCAATTTTCAAATATGTTGGTACTCTTGGCAACAATCTTTCCCGTTTATGAACTTTCAGTTGATGGCTCAGCATACGATCACGGTGGCTGAAACCTTTTCCACAAATGTTGCAAATAACATCTTTAATACCTAAATGTATAGTTTTGTAATGTTCTTCCATGTTACGTTGACGGTAAAATCTTTTATCACATTCATAACATTTTATGTTTCCCGGCCCATTGTGTCTTTGGACATGTTGGTTTAGATTACTTTTCGTAATAAATCGTGCAGGACATATTGTACATTTGTAATTATAGTCGCCAGTGTGAGTGCGTACATGAACTTTAAGTAATCCTAGATGCTGCGCTTTATATGGACAAAACTGACAATTGTACTTCATTTCTCCTCCATGAGTCAAACAATGAGTATTGAACGCTGATCGGTGAACAAACTCCTTAGCACAGTGTTCACATACATATTTCTTTGGAGGTTTACCATGCTGTGATAAATGATTGTAGTATTTATTTTCTCTGACCTTCTTGTCACACACTGGGCATTGTACATGGTTTTGTTTCCTGCGATCAAATTCCCCTTCCAACTTTTCTCCGTATGGTCCAACTTTGTGAACCCTTTTCAAATGATCACTGTAGTAGCTGATACTTATAAGTTTATTACATATCATACAGGGTCGTGTTCTTTCTGCTTTTTCATCTTCCGTTCCATGCATTTTCATATGATATTTATAGTATGTTTTATTTACAAACTTGTTGCATATTTTGCATTGAATCTTTGTAAGATCTTTCTTTTTTTTCTGTTTATAATTTTTTCTATGCAGTTTCATGTGATAATTATAGAGTACTGTACTGACGACTTCATTACATACAGGGCATTTAACTTTCTCAGTTTTTTTTATATTATGCTCCAGTTCTATGTGGATTTCTAGTTTTCCGATTGTTTTAAAATTTAGAAAACATATGTCACATGTGAATTGTTCTTTTTTATATTTTGCCTCATAATCCTCTTCATCGGATACTATTGTTATACTTGTATCACTTTCAGGGACAACATATTCTATGCTGTAGGAGCTATCTTCATCTCCTCCATCAGTTTCACATACAATTAAATATTCCTTTTCTGTTTCCATGTCGTCAACACTACTACAGTCATCATTTAATAAAGATTCCATTGTTATTCCTTGTTGCTATTAAGTTTCATTACTAACATTGCTTTGGTAAGATGACATGATTAAATGAAGTGTATTTTGGAATATCTCATTATCTTCTTGTAAATAGTTTATATCCCGACATATCACTGTATTTACCACATTTGGACGTGCGAAGTATTTCATGTGTTCTGTTTGCTAGATTGAAAAGAACAGAGGCTTCTATAGTATCAAACCTCAAAGATATTTCGGAAAGTTATATTGTTCGATCATTATTCGATGAATCTACTCAGAATTTTCTGTTCACCAAATATCGCAACTTCTCCGGGCTTATCCTGCAATTCAATAAATATTCAAAAATGTCTACATGACCCAACTAAGCTTTTGTTTTTATTGTGATGAGCATATTGTATTATTACCTCTTATTTATTTGTAAAATTTACACAGAAGCAATTTTTCTGTGAAAGTGTGAATACACAACGCATAGAAAATATATAGAATATACTAGGACTGTTGATAAAATATCGATATATCGAAATATAGATATTTTTATTTTAAAATATCGATATTAATTAGTAATATTTTTTTGGATGATATATTGATATTTCGATATTAAAATTTGAATATCGGTGGTCGATATTATTTATTATATACATCATCATCTTCTTACCGCTATCCCACCTAGGTTGAATCGATACAATATATTTTCCTTTTTCACTCTCCTCTGTCAGACATAATCTCAAAATTCATACCTTTTATACCCATGTTACTTTTCACACACTGTATCCATACACCTTTTTCGGTCTCCTCTACTCTTATATATCATACTTAACTATTCCAGTTATAAGTCTTTCATATCTCTTTATGACATGCTCGTATCATGCTAACCTATTATTCCTATACTTCTCTGTCACTGCTTATGTTTTCAAACTTTATCTGATACATTTTTATTTTATAAATTCTAGTCACACCACACATATTAACAATCGCATCTCTGCCACATACAGTTTTTCCAGCACTCAAATCCAAGCAATAAACTATGACTTACAATAGTTTTATACACCTTCCCCATGAGTTTTAAGTGCACTTATACCCTAATCATCCTTCGCCATTTCGTGCATCCTGTATTTATCCTATTCCATCCGTTATTGTCCACGCCAGTCCACGAATTATTGGCGATTTCAAACTGAGTAATCCACAGTTGTATGTTTTCTCACATATAGTAGTATTATGAGAACATTTCTCAGGTTTAGGTTTCCTTATGATGTTTTCTTTCACCGTCAACTGGTAGTGTTACCAATTTAAATTAGTAAATGTACGTGAATTTTTAAAAAACAGTTGTAGTCACGACGGGGTTCGAACCTGCAGCCATCGAAATGATATTACACCGGCCATATCAGTAGACCACCCCTACTTAAAAAACTTGGTGTCCGATGGGCTGAAAAATATTGGTACACATAATTATCTTATTTAGATAAAACATTAATGATGCAATTATCAATATGTTTGAAAAACGATTGTGCAAGTGGCCCTTAGAACTGTAATGTAACATTAAAACATTCATGGTATAAATTGTACAAATATACTGGATTAAAAACTGTAAATTAATTTTATGTAGATTTACAATAGTTTTTTTTAATAAAGCCGATATATATCGATATACTTAATATCGATATATTTTTTTGATATATCGAATTCGATATTGATATTTTTATAAATATCGATATATCGAAAATCTGTTATTTAAAAAAATATCAACAGCCCTAGAATATACCACAGAGTACTAATAGATAGTGATACCATCTGATAATTATTGAATAATTAAGTTTTTGACAAGAAAAATCTGTTTATTTTCGATTGAATCGATCCAGTTTATCAAAATCTGACACATAAAATCGTGTTCCGATATTTTTCTATCTACATAAAATTATAATAGATAAAATTAAAATCATACAGTAATATAAAAAAAAAAATAAGGGATCGATGTTTTCTAAAAAAAGGTCTTCAAAACAAATAAAAATGAAAGGAGTATTGAATAAATTATTATTTTTTTCTCGAACTAACTATGCTATTGACTTGGCAAGGTCTTTACAGTTTCACCTGAATACAAAGAGTTTTGAATAATCAGTTTACTTACTTACTTACTGTTCTTTGTTTCGTGGTTTTTAATGTTTATTTAATAATACTAGACGTGCATCTTTTAGACTAGTGTATGGCAAGTCAACGTAATACGAAATAATAAGATAAATAATTGTACTATGATTTTTTTTTCTCGAACTGACTATGCTATTGACCTGGCAAGGTCTTTACAGCTTCACCGGACTACTTTGTACTATGATGATCCTAGAAATTCCCTACAATATGTTATGATAAATATAGTCTCGTAGATCAGAATATCTTTTCACTAAAAGGCTTACCTCGAAATTAATGGTATGACTTTTAGAAATTATATTTTACTTCCTCTTTGAAATAAATCTTGAACTGTATATTCCTTGTCGATGGATTTTAGTTTAGAATTATTTAGAACACGTAACTTATGTATAGAGTATTTACTTGAGAACTGCATTGTAGATGTTGTCCAAAAGGTAGGTGTCTCACTAATCGTTAAATTATTTGGAATCAGAACTTATGTCCTTTTATGACAATAGCATGATGATTGGAACGAAGTTTTTAGTCCATGTTGGTAATAATAGCCAGCTGTAATTGAGTAGTTAATAAATTATTTAAATACTGAGTAACTTCCAATTGAAAATATATTTTATCACCATTATTTTAAAGTGTTTTATTGATAACTAGCCGACCCGTGCACACTTCTTTGGGCGGTAATAGCCATTATAATGCTACAACTTTTCTCTAGAACTCAATCATATATATCTACTAATGCAGCGTTCGTAAGAAACGTTTTCGTTCGACCATTTTTCTCCGATTCCCCAGATATTACCCCCTACAACCTCACAAACTTTACCTCTTTGTAATATTAGTATAGATTATAGATAATATAATTAGTTAATAGCTTCTACCCGCGACTTCGCTCGCGTGGAATAGTTATTTTGGGCTAAGACGCGGCGGAAGCTCTCAAAAGGAAAAAATACCGTGATTTTAAAACATTTTTCATTGTTGCTCCGCTCCTATTGCCCCTAGCGTGATGATATATAGCCTATTATATTATATATTATATTATATATACATTCACAAATAGCGTGGCTTTTTATTGGTAGAAGAATATTCAAAATCGGTTTAATAGTTCCTGAGATTACCCCTTACAACGCCACAAAGTCACAAACTCACAAAGTTTACCTCTTTATAATATTAGTATAGATTTCATTTATAATAGAGGCTATAATACCTTCATTTAGCATATTTTTATATCTACTGATTTAAAGCGCAGAGAAAAATTAATGAACTTCACTTAAATGTAAATGCTTCATTTTTAAATATGTTGTTCAGATAACTATTAAAAAAAATTATTTCATAAGCCAGACAGATTGTAATAATTAAACATACTCCCAGACGTACGTACTTTTCTATGTGTCGCGTGTATAGCGCAAAAAAACGTGCTTGAAAACTCTATGCCGGAGGATCGGACCTAGCGTCGAAAACTGTGAAAGGTGGCCGCATCGTGTATACGCAATCAAAGTATAATCGAAGTACCCGAGAACTACCCGTCCTCGTTGGTGGCAACGGTGGTTTTGTAGGCATGGGTAGCGAGCACCCTTTTTTTTAGGACCGGAAGGGTACGAATTGTATGTTACATTTATTTTACAGAAGGGTCAGTGAAAATTTCATTCATCTCTTGAAAGGAGAGGCAAGGTATGCCAGCTTTAATGAAACAGTTAGCCACGATGAACGTGACGTTCACCCTCGACTTTATAGCTGAAGGTCCCGGGGAGATAAACACGAGTGACATGTACTAATCTATAGGGGATTTGTAAACGGAACGAGCATGTGAATCAGCCAGGTGATCCGTCGTGACAACCTTATTGAAAGCTTGCGCCATATCAAAGACTGCGAAATGGCAGTATGTTTGTAATGGCCGATAAAGTTGGACAGTATGTGTCCTGTGAGGCGGTGTACGTGATGTGTGCAAGATTGGGGAGGATTCGAAGACCGAACTGCTTGGGAATATATTTTTTTCAGAAACGCCAGTCGAAGGCAGTTGAGAATGAGTCACTCGTAGATTTGTCCTATGTTAAGAAGGCTCCTTAGGCGATAGCTATCGTGAAGCGTTACTTTTTTGTCAAATTTGTGAGTTCCTTCCACAGTATTTTTGCAGACAGCTATAATTTTGTACTGATCTATATACAACAGCATTGAAAATGTACACCAGAAGCCAAGAGGGCTATTTAGTGATAAGTATCCAAAAAGTCGTCGTCTCAATCTTGACATAAGGCGGTGTTTTGATTAAGAGGCGTAACTAACGTTATAGGGGCCCATTAGTTTTTTACTCCTGAATTATATCGGGACTTCCATGACACGTGGAAGTTACTAGGAAATGGCAACACCATCTTTTATCATATTAACTCATTAAGAATCCCTTATTCATAAGGATTTCAGGTTGTAACATTAACGATTTTTTGCTTATACATGTCGTAGTCCCTGCAGTCCGAGGTCCTCTGTAGTTGACACGATGGTAGCTACGCCTCTATTGATAAATTGTTAAATCTATCGGGATTTAGATTATCTATATATGTGCAAACAATTCAACAAACAAATTCCTATTAAATTGTTGTATATTCTGTAAATATTATAAGAAAGAAAACAACAAAATCGCCAAAAGCATACTTCATATATTTATTAAAATTAAAAACATGATCACAGGTAAAAATCATAGTAAACATGAAATTGGTAGCAATATACATCATTATTATACAATTAGGAATACCATTATGTCTTTGATAACAATAATTTATTTTTGAGTTCAAATATTTCATACTTAAAGCTTTTTTTAAATTAATATAGGAATTAGAGGCGCCCATAAAGAACAGACGAATTAGCTATTTCCCTAAGTATGGCCAGCTTTTAGGTATGTTATAGAATGATTATGAATATGTTTATAATATCAAAGCTAAAATATGGTAATAATCCTATAATATAATTTATTTGTTTATATATACTAACAATTACATTTTAGAATACAGTTCTAAAACAACTATTAGTACTGTTTGAATGACATATAAGTATTATAGTTATGTTCAAACTATAAATATCGTTAATTTGATATAAAGCACGATATAAATAGTAAATAAAAATCAGTTTTGAGTACATTTTATGTAAGTCGCATAAAAACAAAACTGGAAAAACAGGTCTAAATTGGTTTCAATATAGTAATAAAAAAAAAAGTACCGATATACCTTTAATATTTCACTAAGATTTTCGGGTGAAATATAACCAATCAAAATCGATAACAAAAAAATCTGTGTTGCCATGTATTCATCTAATTTATACCACTCTTCTACTACTATACTATGGAGGGTAGAGGTAAGGAGAACCATCTAGTATGGGGGATCAGTTGAAAAAGTTTCCACCTGTAAACAACAAATTATGTTTCGATGACTCGTCAAAATATCGCTAGTATAGGACACAGATAACGTTATATAAATAGAGGTCGCACTCGTTCTTTCCAATCAGCGCCTCTATAATACGAGTTTTGAACTAATATCTGTTGGTTATAAATGTACATTTATAGCTATGTATGTATGCATACAGCGGTACTGGGTAAATAGTATACCAAGTTTTTGATCATTTTTATTTGTAATGAATATATCCATCGTAAGGCATATCTAAATCCAAGTATGTATATGCAGGATTCAATGTTTATAAGTAGAACTGGAGATAGATAAAATTGTGTGTGGGAGACAAGAAAATTTAAGGGAGCACACTCTCGTAACAGATACGTAAACAAAGTGAATGAAAACAAATATTTGAAAGTTGTCAGTTTGAGATGTCAAAATTAATTGTCATTCTTGTCATTCTTAATTGTCACCATCTTTTGTTATCAAACTTGGCAAAAAATTAAATAACAGTGCCATCTAGAGAGTGGGTTGATAACCAAAGATAGACGAGCCTTTTCCATACAAATCCGATTCTGAGAAGTGAAAATAGCGTGGTGTAGGAAAAGGAAATGATATTAATTTAGAAGTTATAAACGAAGTGAAGTGTGCTGGGTTGAAAAATTTTAAGAAATTAATCAATAAATTACTGTTTTATTTAATTATAAAATATCCGTAATCTTTTTTATCTTGTTATTACCTAAATTATTACGATTTATTATATTATAATCTCAACTATTATTTTTTAATTTCATTATTAATTAATTTTATATATTAATTATGCGCAGTGACAAACAGGAAGTCTTTCTTTCCTTCTTTAATCTAGTATCCTACTCTTAATTATTTGTGGCGCTATTTTTAAATACTTTCCACTTGCTATTGTGGCGCCATCTTGATTTGCTGCCTTTCAGTGGACACTATTTAATATACTGAGATGGTTCTCCTTACCTCTCCATATACTATATTCTTTGATTTTATACAGTTCGCATATTTGATTCAACATTTGTGCGTATAAAAACAAAACATTCCACTAATGATAGAATTATGAACCTTTTGGTGTCATATGTTTAACAATATTTAAATGACTATGAATGGAATGTGTTGAGTCACGTTTCTGATAACAAAAAACAGAAAATTAATTTAGTTGTGAATAATCTAATTAAAATACGTTAGTATCATCTGAACGAGCGAATCTACTATCTAGTAAAAAGCTACAATACCCTACATCTCCCTAATAACACGTATGTTGGTGACTCACATTAATTGGTTTAGGATTTTTTTAAATATAAATTTCTGAAAATATACTATTATTTCCTAAAAACTCTGGTATGTCGTATAATTTTATTTTTCGATTTGTATGACATGAAACGATAAGTTGCGCGTAGGCTGGACTAATAAACGCTAAAGAATGGGTTTTATTAATTTACTCTATTTGTAAAGGTCGTTGACAAAATTTGTCTATGTCATCAAAACATCGACGATGAACGTAAAATATCGATATTTAGTTATATAAACATCGATATATGAAAAAGAAAATCTATTCTTTTATTATAAAGATCCTATAGATGTAAGTCTCCAGGTAATATAATCTGAAAGCATAATCAAACAATCTTACAAAATGCAATTTTGGAATTTGTCACATGTTACAATTTTTTTTTGTTAACGTAAATTTTTAATAAAGACTTAAATTTATTACATTTTCATAGCATCGAAATATCGAAACACATTCCAACCTCGCTCACCCTACAAGAGTTTACAGAATGCTAGTGATGCGGAAAACGTAACTGATGACGCAATATCATAAAACCGTAATGGTGGCCATTGGTGGCTTTCATTTTGCATATAATCCTTTAGGTTATGTTGTACCTTCTCCGTACTTTATTCATCATGATATAGTTATTAAAAATAAGGACGTTAATCGCAACATCGTAACTAGAATAGTTAATCTAAGAATGCGAGTACCCTACAAGAGACTGTTCATTGGTTCACACATGTACGTAAAAATGATATAGCGAATCAAAAATTATTTGACCAAATAAAAGCAATATTTTTAATTACTAATGAAATAATTGTTAAGAGTTTTATATAATTTATCTGCTTTAATCATTTATAGGGATGTAGCTAATATATTTAGCTAGTCCGCTACATAAGCAATTAGCAGATACAACACGACTATATACTGTTGGCAGGACCGATCTACAATAATTACGATACTATCACTTTCTCATTTGGGTAATTATATTTTTTATTACTAAAATTATTAATAATATAAATATTAATATTACAAATTTCTCAATACAAATTACAGTGCGCGAAGTGTCTTGATCGTTGTCAACTTTTTCATAGTTAGGAATTTATTGAATTATTCAATCAAATATACTCCCAGTAGGACACAATCTTCTCAATACAGTTTATTGTCTAGTTCTTACAATTAATCTTTTAGTATATAAGTAGAATTCGTAGAGCGTGTCCGTCCGCACTATGTTCAGTACGGTTTAGATATTCCGGTCATACTATACACCCATTAAATATTTTTAATAATGTTACTTAATTGGTGCTATATAATTATAATAGTATGAGAAAATTTATAAATATTTTATAAGCAAATCTAAATTTAATTTATTTTATAGTATTAATAAATCGATATTTATTTTAATATATAATTGGAGTATGCACATTAAACAAATTCTTAGATAATTGATGTTGTTTTTTTTAACATTATTTTTGTCAACCAATCTTTTAGATTATTACTGCCATTGTCGAGTAGTTAATAGTATTACAAGTTCTTCTTCCATTCTATTTTTGGCAACCAGTCTTCTAGTAGACTATTACTGCCATTGTCAAGTGAGTATCGATATTACAACTTTCTTGATATAATATCAATGAACTAACAAGATGGTGGCCATCTTGTTAGAACTTTCCATGGAGTTTTTGTGGCATCTCAAAATTCATGGTCCGTGGTATTTTTTTCCATTCACTTCACTTATGCACAATGAACAAACTATATTACATAAAACACCACCAATTTTACACAATATAGAGTCAAGCAACACAAGATTATGAATAAAATATAAAATCCACTACATGACAGAACAAAATCCCGCCAAAAACTCAACTGATGCTGGTAAAAAAGATATTGTGACATATATATTTTTTAAATAATTGACAAAACATTCAGCTGAAAAGAGTTCGTTATACGAAATGGTTACTGTTTGTGACATTTTCTTTATATATTCTCTAAATCATAAGTAGGGAGACCATAATTTTGTTAATTTCCAAATTACTATTATCGAAATAAACTTCTTTTACATATATTTCAAGCGGAACATATTTAATTCAATTTTTATAATTATACAGTGTTTTTTATTTAATTTAAACATTATTGTATATTACACAATAAAACTGGATAATTTGCATGATAAATAGTGTTAATTTCTAAAACTATCCGTAAAATTGTCAATATTAATCATTTTGAATATGAATTTTGTGTAAGAAAGACCGTTTATTTAGAGGAAACTCCTGGACTATATAACTTCACAAAACATAAGCTTTGAAAGCGTTCACTATTTTCGAAAATTTATTGGTATAAAGTGTAAAGACTGGCTAAATATTGCAATGCGGATAATTATCCTTGTAAATTACAAGAAATTTGAGCATTAACAGTCATTATTCTATGAATACATTTTTTTAAATAATACTGGTATTTCGAATACAATATATTGGGTAATAGTATGATATTATATTATAAATAGTATGATTTTAGTGGGATTAGGTATTATTAGGGGTTAGATGGGATCATTTTTAGTTCTTGAATAATTCATTGCAATGAATTATAATATGGAATGTTTACATAATCAGTATATATTTTTAAATTTAACGTGTTAATTTAAATACCAACAAATATTATTAAAACAGTTTTATAGTAATAACCTGTGATATTCGTCTATATCCAAAAACGTTTTTCAAGGATATATCTTAGTACATTCTCTTCACGCATGGAATTTGACTAAATATTGTTAATTGTTTTTTTTTTATCCGTATTCAACGACATTCATAATACTAAAATAAGTATGTTTTTTTTTTAAATTTACGCCAAGTTAAGAAGGATCGAGAAAACGCCATTGGCATGACGAAGTTTATACATCATTATAGTCAAACTTATTATAAATAGTAAAGATATTAAACATCTGTCATGGTTTTTAAAATTATGTCAATGTATTTATTATATACAAAGAGATTATAGACTTTAGGGGCCGTTCAAGTATTACGTAAGCAGAATTATTGTAATTTCTGACCGCCCCCACGCCCCTGGTCAGCAAAAGTAAGCATTTTTTTTTAATATGGCAAGCGAACAGGCGGGTCACCTGATGTTAAGTGATCACCGCCGTCCATAGACATTAGCAACACCAGAGGAGTCGCAAGTGCGTTGCCGTCCTGTGTTTGAGGATAAGGGGTGGGGGTAGTGCGTGGGGATGGAAGAAGAGAGGGAAGGGGAGATGGGTCTCCGGCGCTCTCACAGACCGAACGAAACGCAACAATGCAAGCTCTGTTACTTCACCTCGATTTTCTGTGTGAGAGAAATCAGTAATAGCTTCAACGTAGCTCTACCACCTTCAAAAGTGCTCTTACCCCCCTCTCCCCCAATCTTTAGGAAAAAATTATCTAAATCTGTTCCGGTTTAATAGAGAAATAATGCTGACGTAATCACTAGCCGCACCCCCCATACCCTATGTCATGAAAAATAAGCAAATCAAGGACCCCTACCCCAATCAATGCTGACGTAATACTTGAATGGCCCCTTAAATACAATATATTAAGTGGAATTTAACGTATATCTCTCATCTCGTTAACTTTCATACATTAACGTATATATCAACGGAAGAAAGCGGAATTGTCGTAACTTGAAAAAACCCAACTTTAAACATCAGAACCAAAAACCTATTTCAATAATTCATAAGTCCTATTATATTTATAGAGAAAGTTGAGAATTGGCATGTACAAAATGTTAATGTAATCTCGTAGGAAAACCAGACCCAGACCATACGAAGCGGTTTTTTTTAAATACAAGAATATGGTAAAAAGTGATTTAGTCCAAAATGCAAGTTACGACATTTCCGCTTCCTCCCGTTGATATGAAATTAATATTTAAAAAAATTATCAGTCAATTGAAATGTAAAGTCGAGTTTATTAACAATTTGTTTTGTGAAAATATTTGTCCTTTTTTTTACAATTTTTCATACAAATAGTACCATCCTTGAACTTATTTCACCATTTTTGTATTACACTGGCATATAACGATTAGGATAATAAACCTTTGTATTAAAATTCATACATCATCATACAAACTAACACACACACACACACCATACAAATTAACTTAATATATTTATCACTAAAAATAAATATCATAACAAATATTGGTAATAATAAAATTTATATTTAAAATTAAAATAATTGATTGCAAATTATTTTTAAATTATCAAAACATCACTATAAAATACTGTTTGGTAATTGACGATTTCAAATATTTTAAATAATCATTGTAAATAATTATATTCTCATTTTACCAAATCATTAAGGAGTCATAAGATTTATCATTCATAACAAACAAACACAAAAACATCAACTATTATTCTGTAGTGAATCATTTACCTTATAATTAAATAAAAAAAATTATATTTATTAAAAGTAAACGCGGGTTTAAAGCCTCGTTAACAGGCTACGACTTTAGGTACGAAGCAGCAAAGTATGAAATCATTTTTAACCGATGATTAACAACGAGTTCTTTGAAATTTAGAATCTTTAATCGTAAGGATAAATGTGCAATCTTATATAATTATTCAATAGTATATCCGATATTTAAGAAAATCATGATTTTTTTTAAATAATTCAGACGACAAGTAAAGTTTTCCACATTATTCAAACTCATCTGGCAGTTAAAAGAAAACAGTAACAGATGTATAATTATAGATAATTCTTTTTCTATAAAATTTACTTTACGTATACTTAACTTTATTCTTCAAGTGTAGAAATAAGTTTACTCATCATTTCTTAATTTTTCTTTTTATCCATTTAAGAGGAAACGCGGGAGTCTTCTGTTCCGTACATAGGAAAACGAATAATGGAACTAGACGAAATATTTTTATACCATGCAATCTATATCTATCAATTCCATGTGCATTTGTATTAATTTTTTTCATACATTATTATAAGGCCTGGAAGCCTTCTAAACGATGAATAGCTTAGAATAGTTAGCTAGGTCAGACGCGTCTTTTTCCAGGTAACAGCCCAAGCCGAGGTGTGCGTGCACCCTTGTGTATGTTACCTAAATCCCAAATCGGTTGTGTGCCTTAAGCGCCAACCTTAGTAGTCCGGTGAAGCTGTGAAGACCCTACCGGGTCAATAGCGTAGACAGATCGAGAAAAAAAAACCTTCTAAACGTACTAACATATATACCATTGTTTACTGATGTTTAGTAAAAACAAAATATAATAATATATCAATATTTTATATAGCTATAAACAGTCCAAACTGCAGTTGTCTCTCTCGCACTCTATCTGACAGTTAAATTAGAGTGCGACAGCAATAGACTCATTTTCTTCAAATTTCTTAGAGACGACGTTGCCTTTTAAGTTGTAATATACAATGGGACACATATCTGTTAGAATAATGAGTTAAAACAAAGGGCAACAGAGTAATAATCATTACATAGTATAAAACAAAGTCGTCCCATACCGCGTCTGTCTGTCTGTCTGTTCGCGATAAACTCAGAAACTACTGATCGGATTTTCATGTGGTTTTCACCAATGGATAACCTGATTCACGAGGAAGGTTTTAGTATATAATTTGTACCAAAGATTTTTTTATAATCCAAGCGGGGCAACGTCTGCCGAGCTCGCTAGTAATTAATAAAATAGTCAAAATCATTACATTCTTGCATTAATATTTTTTAAATATGTTTTTTATTTTGGTTAACGTGTGGAACTTTTGCAGCAGAAATTCTGTTTAGGCTAAAATGGTTAATAAGCATTGCGTTGTACAACGGTATTATCCGTCCTTTAAATCCATCAAGTGTCATATTTCCTCCCCCCAACCCCATCGCCGGTGCTTAAGTCAGTCCGAAAACATAATGACTACGGCGCACATCTCTGTGAGCGACTGTTAATAATAAATTACATCATAAACGTTCCTTAATATAATTAGAGAGTATAAGTGAAAGGTGCGAACCGAAGTGTTAGTGAAACAAGTGGAGGCCTCCTACGACCGTGATAACAGCCGAAAGGTGAGTCCTATTTTTCCCCAATTCTTTCCGACCGTTGTGCATTCTTAGCGATCACCAAAAAAGCATCACGCCTAATTATCAAACCATTTTGTTCACAATTACCAACAGCGTTTACACTACATATACAATGAGCTGTTTAAACGTACAAAGAGATTGCCGTCGACGAGCAATAATCCCGGATAGCTGCATTAATCCGGTCACGCCGTCGAAGAGATTTGAAACTCAAACTATTTATAAGAACAGCTACGTTCCTGCGATAGCACCTATACCCCAACCAGTAAAGCCATTACCGAATCTGGTACCATCTACAGCTCAAATGGAAGGTGACACAGTACAAAAGTTGTCTTATTTGCCCTGTGTGCGTAACGCAAGCGAACCGGCTCGAAGGATCAAAAAGGGTATGTGCCAATTTCCTTCCCAATATTGTACAAATAAAACAATTACAATTTGTCCTAAAAATTAATAGATAATTATAAAATACCAGGATATTTACAACGCCACAAGCCTAGTGTTGCAGTCTCGCCATTTCTCCTGCAGTTGTCTATGCTCTTCGTACTGTTGTTCCGTTATGTTTTTCACATTGGCCGCCCCCTAGATAATTAAGTATTAACAAACCGAAAACAAACTTTATTTATCTATATATTAATCGGCAAAGATAAAAACACTTTAGTAGAATTCTCTTCTATCAACCGATTTTTTTTATTTTTATTAGTAACTATCGATGGGTTTTAGTGTCAAAAGTTTAAAAAAATGGACAAATCTCTTTTCCCCCATACCATCGACGACTCACATCCTTTATTCATAAATCTCTATTGGGATTTTTGGCGGGATCTTCGTCTGTCATGTAGTGGATTTTATTTTTTATTCATAATCTTGTGTTATTTGACTCTATATTGTGTAAAATTGGTGGTGTATTATGTAATATAGTTTGTTTATTGTTCGTAAGTGAAGTGACTGGAAAATAATACCACGGGGACCATGAATTTTGAGATGCCACTCCATGGAAAGTTCTAACAAAATGGCCGCCACCTTGTTGGTTCATTGAAATTATATCAAGAAACTTGTAATATCGATCCTCACTTGACAATGGCAGTAATAGTCTACTAGAAGACTGGTTGCCAAAAATGGAATGGAAGTAGAACTTGTAATACTATTAACTACTCGACAATGGCAGTAATAATTTAAAAGATGGGTTGCCAAAAATAAAGTTAAAAAAAATCTCTATTGTCACGCTCCTTGTAAATAGGATTATATATTATTCATTTTATTTACAATATTATAGGCTAGCTTTTGCCCGCGGCTTCACTTGCGTTAATGTAAATAGTGATAGCCCTCGGGAACAGTGCTTTTTTCTGGATGGAAAGTATCGTCTCCTTTTATGTACTCCTGTTCATTTTATTTACAATATTATAGGCTAGCTTTTGCCCGCGGCTTCACTTGCGTTAATGTAAATAGTGATAGCCCTCGGGAACAGTGCTTTTTTCTGGATGGAAAGTATCGTCTCCTTTTATGTACTCCTGACAACTTGTATGCAAAACTTTATTATGAGTAGTTAACTCATGAAACTATGACAAAGTATGAAAGCGGGTGCCATCAAGATAATTTCCATGTTCTAACAAGATGGCGGTTCCCTTTTCATGGAGTTTTTATGGCATCTTAGAATTCATGATTCATGGTACTATTTTCCATCCACTTGACTTATGCACAATAATCGAACTAATTACGTAAAATGCCACCAATATTACCAAAATATAAACTCAAATAATACAAGATTAAAAGATAAAACATAAAAGCCACTACATGACGGACAAAGTCTCTGCCAAAAACTCTTAATGCGATTTTAGTAAGTGGTAGAGCCACACTGAAGCTATTACTGGTTTCAGCATGAATGGGTCCGCTCGACGGGGGAAGTACCACCCGACCCACAAAAAACCGACGTGAAGTAACAATGCTTGCATGGTTACGTTTCGTACGGTCAGTGAGAACGCCGGAGACCCACCTCCCCTCCGCTTCCACTTCTCTTCCTCCCCACTCAACACAGGCTGGGAACGCACTTGCGTTTCCCCTGGTGTTGCAAGTGTCTATGGATGGTGGTGATCACTTAACATCAGGTGACACATTTGTTTGTTTGCCTCCTATGATATAAAAAAAAAAATCAAAAAATTCAAATGGTTATTGACCTACTATTAATTAAAAAAAAAATTACCTTTATCTTCCTCGGGTCCAGATTAGCCCCAAGAGTTTGCACACCCTTCGCAAACTTAGTCAACGGTGATAGCACCATGTCCTTCGTAGCGTTCGACATCGGACTGGTCATGTTTTTGAACTGTTTAAGAGCAGATTCGCTATGTGACTGGGCTATGTTCAATGTTATCTCGTGTTGTGAGTTCGAACGGACATGGTAATTGACCCCATCGGTCTGATGGTCCTCGTAGTTGATATCATTCGAACTGTGCGATAGTTTCTGGGACAGCATCAGCGAATTCGGCGGCATCGGTTTGCTTCCTTCGACTTGTATCTCCGGAGTCCTTAACTCCATATCGAAGGGGTTAACTTTGTTGATATTACTCGGGGTTTTCAGCGTATTTTTACTTGGAACTGTTTCCTCTGTTAGGAACACCTCTTGGTTATCGTTCGGTTCTATTTTCGACGAATACAACGGGTTTTCGACCAAATCACAATCGTTCTCGTTTTCGACTTTCTTTTGGGACGTATTCCCGATATAGTGCTGTGTGTTCTCAAAATTGTCTAAAGTTGGTTCGAATATATTCGTTCTGTTGTCGTCATCCGATGAATAATCCGAACTCATGCCATCAGAGAGGCTTCCTTTCTTCTTGTCCGCTTTGTTCTGTCCCAATGTGAATATTTTTTTCGTTTTCGAAGCGCTCTGATCGAATTTCAGTTGGAGGCTGGGTCTAGCTCGGGCGTTTAGTGAATGGCTTAGTTTGTTTAGTTTGCTGAACTGTTCTGTCATATTGTTGAGGGCTTTTGATCCTGTCGTGATAGAAAAGATTACCAATTTTTTCTCTATCTTGTCAGTTTAACACTTGACTACAATCTGAACTAAGAAACAATGTGGGCTAAAATGGTAACAATGAGATACGGTAATGTATTATACTAGAGTGGGATTGGTTATCAGTATTCTTACACTGTTTAATGTATATTATGCGGCATATATACATAGGAGCAGTCGATTGGAAGATAATACAAAAAAAAGGCATGACGACAATATTAAAGAATCAAAGAGAAAAAAGAGAGAAATATATGATGAAATGATCCTAGAAAATGAAGCAGTCAAGAAAAACAAAGTAAAAAGTATAATATTTTGTGTTCAAATTTTAATTGTCGAAATAATGTTTTTTTTTTCTAATTTTGTAGATAGATGTGTACCAACATTATAGATCGGGATTTTAAAATTTGTCAACCTGCATATTACGAAGTATTTCGTAACTTTATATTATTAACCGAGTTCGAAAAAGGAGGAGTTACTATGTTCGGTTGTATGTTTGTTTTTTATTTTTATGTATGTTAATCGATATTTTAGTCAATTGTGAACCGATTTTAATGATTTTTTTTAATTTGATAATTAAACAAAGTAAATTTAAACCGACTTCGATATGAAAAACCAATAAGGCAATATAAAGGGAAAAATAACTTAATTATTAAATTAACCAAATTAAATAAAACATATTTACGTTACCTAATAATATATTTACATAAAAGTAATGAATCCTTTACATCACATATTTTGCGGTATATCAAAATAATATTTGTGACCGTGGTATTATTTAATAGCTAATAATAAACAGTTTTGGCGAAACACTGATGACTATTCTACGGAACCCAGTTTGGGGATCCTTGCTGCAATGTACTGTATATTATGTAATGTACTAATCCCGAGTGATACATCATATTTTAATGGTGGTAGAGCTACGCTGAAACTATTACTGGGTTCAGCATGAATGGGTCGGCTCGTCCGGGGTAGTACCACCCTCTCACAAAAACACCGACGTGAAGTAACAGTGCTTGCATTGTTGCGTTTCGTTCGGTCAGTGAGAGCGCCGGAGGCCCACCTCCCCTCCCCTCTTCTCTTCTCCCTCTCCCACCACTAATCCCTTCCCCCAAAAGGGTGGCAACGCACTTGCGACTCCTCTGGTGTTGTTAGTGTCCCTGGACGGTGGTGATCACTGAACAGCAGGTGATCTACCTGTTCGTTTGCCACTGATGACATAAAAAAAAAAAAATCTACATTAACGCGAGTGAAGCCGCGAGGAAAAGCTAGTAATAAATGAAACAATACAATAAAGCATGACTAACAGCACGCGTGGGCGTCACTTGTATTAGTCGGTAGTGCACACGAACGGGGGAAACCATCTGAGTGAGCTGATGCAGTACGCAGCTCGTCGACGACTTACGAGATTGCTCGTCTAAATACGATGGGAATTCAGTATAGTATAGTAGTCATTCAATAAGTAATTTAACTGGTTTTAGCATGAATAGGTCGGCTCGCCCGGGGTAGTACCACCCTCATAGAAAACCGACGTGAAGTAACATTGCTTGTATTGTTGCGTTTCGTTCGGTCAGTGAGAGCGCCGGAAGCCCACCTCCCCTCTCCTCCTCTCTCCCCCATCCCTTCCCTCCCCAAACCCTTCCCTCCGAAAGATGGCAACGAACTTGCGACTCCCCTGGTGTTGCTAGTGTCTATGGATGGCGGTGATCACTTAACAACAGGTGACCCGTCTGTTCGTTTGCCTCCAATGATGTAAAAAAAAGAAGAAAAAAAAAGTAAATTGTCAAATAAGATTCACTAATAAACGCAATATAAATTTACGTAACGCACATCATTACTTCTGTCCCCCACTAACGATATTCATTAGACAAGGATGGAAATATCTAATACAATTTTTAAGCTCGGGCCTTATCATTCTACCGCATATATTTTCAAATTACATATTAGTCGTAACATTTCAAAATAAACTAAATCCAATTTTAGCCTTTCCAGTTCGTTCGAGATCTTAAAATTATGTACATGTAAATATTAAAAAAAAAAACGAAAAACCTAAAATTAACCTAAAATTTGAACTTCATATTTTGGAATCTTAAAAAAATTAACCTTTTTTTTTTGAACGCTTAAAATTGTATTTAGTACATTTTGAAATATAACGACTAATATGTCATTTGAAAATACATGTGGTAGAATGATAGGGCCCGAGTTTAGAAATTGCATTAGATATTTCCATCCTTGTCTAATGAATGTGGTTAGTAGGGGGACAGAAGTAGTTATGTTCGTTGTTTTAATGTATTTAGCAGTGTAACCTTTACCTTGAAGTAACCTTTTTTTTGAACGCTTAAAATTGGTTTAGCTCATTTTTAAATGTAAACTAATATATAAGAAAAGAAATATTGTCATTTTTATTATCCTAAATATTGCTAATTTTTGACGCCGAGAAACCTGCAAAATTCCCATGGTAAGGTTTTACAGCCTGACTGGATCGCAACCACCATGCATATGGCGAAAAAGCCCGTCATAGTGATTCGCTTCTGCGGGTCGCGTTTCGGAATCAGCCTTTGCATATCCAGCTTTTCGCAAACCGGTATGACAGCGGCGACCGGCGAGGGATAATGTGTCACTCGGTGGTCGCCATTGTTTTTGGATTATACTGTGCTTACCATCAGGAATAGTGCAGTCATTTTGCCGTGCTACATTAAAAAAACAAAAAAAAAAACACTTGCTAAATATTGGACGTCATATCAGTAACAATCGGCTATCGCAAATGGACGCCACATTGACACCAAATTTTGTAGGTGGTAGAGCCACACTGAAGCTTTTACTGGTTTCAGCACGAATGGGTCAGCTCGTCCGGGGTAGTACCGCCCAACCCACAGAGACAAGCACGTGAAGTAACAGTGCAACAGTGCATATGCAACTCCCCTCCCCCTTCCCACTTCCCACTCCTCCTTCTACCAAACACAGGCTGGCAACGCACTTGCGACTCCTCTGATGTTGCAAGTTTCTATGGACGGTGGTTATCACTTAACATCAGGTGAGCCACCTGTTTGTTTGCCTCCTAATATATAAAGAATTAAAAATTGGTACTTTAATGTTATATTCATTAACGATGAAGCTGAACGATAATCGCTGCCTTTAACTTGATCGCCGTGTTATTATAACTGTTGCTATCTAAACTTTACCGTCAATACATTGACATATAAAAACCCAAGAGACACGATCTCGAATAAAAGTAGCGCTCAAAACCGTCCCGCAAAACTCCCCAATATATACATGCGCGGTTATAGTTATGCCATAAACTTATAATTTTGCAAATTCAACCTTACCTGAATGATTTAAAGTTGTTTTTACAAGGACGCGAGCGACGCGAGACTATTTGAAATGAGTGCATATTACAAAATTATGCACTCATTTTTGTGTGCTGGCTGTGAGACGTTAAACGAGCATCTTGGGGTTTTGTATATTAATGCTATGATCAATATGACATCCATTTGCGGCACTACTTGGACGTTGTATCGGTAGCAAGTTGGATATCAATACTCCATTAGCTACAGAGGTAAAACGTGTATTAGATAATATTAAAATAATGTATTTAAATAATTCCTTACCGACGCTTCTGATGTCGGCAACCAGTTGAGTCTCACTGACATTCTTAGTGAGGGTAGGCAGGCGGGACAAGTCGAGATAAATCGATGATCGCATACCACCCGACTGAGTATGGCTCGGATGCACCTGGAATACACCATTTAAGTAATACGTTTAAGTTCACGAACACTTAATGGAGAATCAGGGAAACACTATGCTAATCATACTTATGGAGAATAAGGGAAACTGGTAACCTTACTTATGGAGAATAAAAGATACTGGCAACCTTACTTATGGAGAATAATGGACACCGTTAACCTTACTTATGAAGAATAAGGGAAACTGGTAACCTAACTTGTGGTGAATAAGGGAAACTCGTAACGTTACTTATGGAGAATAAAGGAAACCGGTAGCTTTACTTATGGAGAATAAGGGAAACCGGTAACCTTACTTATGGAGAATAAAGGAAACTGGTAACTTTACTTATAGAGAATAAATGACACCGGTAACCTTACTTATGGAGAATAAGGAAAACTGGTAACTTTACTTATTGAAAATAAGGGAAACTGGTAACCTTACCTATGGAGAAAAAGGGAAACTGGTAACCATACTTATGGAGAATAATAGAAACTGATAACCTTTCTTGTGCAGAATAAGGGAAACGGGTAACCTTACTTATGGAAAATAAGGGAAACTGGTAACCTAACTTAGGGAGAATAAGGGAAACTGGTTACCTTACTTATGGAAAATAAGGAAAACTGGTAACCTTACTTATGGAGAATAAGGGAAACACTATGCTAACTCTACTTATGGACAATAAAGGTAACGAGGAAGTGGAAAAGTTTTCGATTTCTTACCTTGGATTTTTTCTTCTCTAATTTAATACCATCGTGGAACGGCACCGGTCGTAGCTTGGCGACATCACGCGCTACCATCAGCGACTCGCATATCGAGTGCAATGATTCTAAATAAAATAGTACAAAATTTAATAAATCCATTATGCATTTACACATGAACTTTTAGTTTATCATATATAAACATAACAATACATCTTACTACGATCCAATTGCACGTATGACTCGTTTATACTATGAACTCGCATCCGAGCACATCTCATTACACATATTTGACCATCGAACATTCAAATTCAATATATATATATTTTTTATTATAATTCATAGTGTAAGTTAAGTGTCTATGTGATAAAGCGTAATTGTTATTGTATTATTGTTGACTGTTGCTATATCCACATGTAATTAAATAAATAAATATTACACACGGACCACTGCATTGGAAGCGTAACAGGAAT
>MU159645.1:33255-112588 GCA_015888305.1 Antheraea pernyi
GTACAGTTGGTTTTGGAGTAATTGTACATATTTACTTGTTGGAGTTGTTGTGTATCACAGTTTTACTACGGTTGGCCATGACCCCGAATTGTATTATTGAAGAACCCAGCACCGATTCGGTTTCATCGGTGTGATCATTTCAAACATGGTCTATTTTGAAAATATTTACCTATCATTTCGTCTTTGGTGTTGATGACAACGGCCATGTTGTTGAAGAACCTCAGTGACGTGGACCGGAACATGTGGAAGTAACCAGTTTCGCCACTGTACGTGTAGTTAATCCGCATGCAGTAGATCGGCTCCGAGCCAGTCTTGCGACCAACGCCGAATATCTGTAAGATATAACGGTAATAGGTCACTCGAAAGTTCTAGATTGTTCAGGAGTTGCCACGCACATATCCCTGTGCTGATATAGTTAAATTATACTATCACTAGATTCTGCTCGCTATACTGTAGACTTAATCTCTCGGCTGATTTTTTAAGATCCAAGTCAAAAATCATGTTTTTAAATTTCGAGCCAATTTGTCTGTTAACACGTGAATCATAGAGTCTACATTCGTTTGTATGGAGTTTAAACCCTTATGGTTTTCGACAGTCCAGGTGTTACGGTACGGGGTACAGGGTTTCGAAGGCGGTAGAGCCATGCTGAAGTTATTACTGGTTTCAGCATAAATGGGTCGGCTCGCCCGGGGTAGTACCATCTTCTCGCAGAAAACAGACGTGAAGTAACAGTGCTTGCGTTATTGCGTTTCGTTAGGTCAGTGAGAGCGCCGAAAGCCCACTTTCCTCCCCCCATTTCGAGCCTCCCTCCCCTTCCCCACTTCCCCTTCGATCCCCCACTTCTATACCCCAAACACAGTCTGGCAACGCACTCGCGACTCCCCTGGTGTTGCTGGTGTCTATGGACGGCGGTGATCACTTACCATCAGGTGACCCGTCTATTCATTTACCACCTACAATATATAAAACATGGGTACGAGTCATACAAAGAAATACATACTTTTCGCTATTTAAAAGATCTTCTTAAAAATGTTTATAAAAACATTTAACCTCAGCCGATTCAGTAAGAAACAACTGAACACAGCTATATACCATACACGATACGGATGGGCCGACGATCCCATTTCTCTAGGCCCTTCACAGGCCAGCTCCTCCGACATGTCGTGACATGTCAGATCGAGACCATCAAAAACAATCAAATACAACGTTAGCCGATACAGAAATACAAAGTGATAAAGTTACCTGGTTCGTGGTAACTTGGTTGTTCGTACCGTCGCGTAGATGTTGATAGCTCAACTCCCAATACCTTTTTTTTTTCTCGAACTGACTACGCTATTGACCTGGTAAGGTCTTTACAGCTTCACTGGACTACTAAGGCGAGTGCTTAAGACACTCAGCTGATTTTATTCAGGCAACTAGCACAAGGGTGCGCGGCGCACCTCGGCTTGGGCTGTTGCCGAAAACCCGGATCTGACCTAGCTAAACTATTCTAAGCTATTCATACTTATATTCGTTTATGAATCATACTATTGAAATTGCGTATGAGATGAGAGGTCCCAATACCTCGACCGAATTTTTACAGCATTCAGCCAATGTACGAACAGCCAATAACTTCGACCAATGACGAGTCAGGTCAATAGTACGGACAGTTCTAATACGGTCTCTGTTAACAATACATATTCATACGTGTATTACCGTTGCGTTGGCGTCGTATGTGCCGAGTTCTATGGCGGTGACGTCACGGAGCGGTACGCGCTGTACGGACAGCAACCGATCTGACGTCTCGTCGTAGTCCGCTACGTAGTACGCCTCGCTCGTCAGCACCATCACGCTGTCCATCTCCGTCTCTTGTGGGTCGCCAGTACTATAAAATCGACATGTTGACTGCCAGGCCCTTTTTTGTCACTTCATTTGGCACGGTAATTTTGAAAGTTGTGAGTCCTTATTTTTTTTGTATCTCAAAACGTGCAAAAATGTACGCCTTGTTACTTTAATTAATTTAAAAAACAATTTTTTTTGTAAAGGTTACCAACATTGATTCTTTAAATATTTTTCAAACTCGGGTTTTCAGTTTTTATGGTAATTTTTCGATATTTTCAAAGTTCCCTGTAAATATAGATCAATGGCTTCATGAAAGTGAAAAAGCGTGTAAACAAAAATCAAGTTTAGCGGACTTGATTTTTGTGTTGTAGTTTCAAATATAACTACGAGATAATTCATGCCATGTTTTTCTTTTGGAAGTTTTCAGCAATAGATAGAGTGATTCAAGAGGAAGGTTTATATGTATAATACATAAATATTATAGTACAGAAAAGTAGAAAAATTGAAAGATTTGTAATGTGATGTCTTATTAATTAATTAAATCGCAAATGTTGGCTAAGCCTTACGAGATAGATCAGATTAATGTACTACAGAATTGTATATCTTAAATAATATTATGAAAACACCATACTGCTCCATGTTAATATCTACATTGCAACCGTGCGAAGCTGGGGCGGGTTGCTAGTGCCTTACGAGATAGATCAAATTAATGTACTACGGAATTGTATATCTTAAATAATATTATTAAAACACCATACTGCTCCATGTTAATATCTACATTGCAACCGTGCGAAGCTGGGGCGGGTTGCTAGTATAATATAATTAATCATGTACAAGTACCGTGACAGTCAACGTATTAATTGTCTCTCCTATTGGACCCAATAGACTGATATCGATGGAGTTGGTGACAAAATACCATTAATTATGGAGTATACCTATCAGCGAGAAATCTTTTTTTTTACTTGGGGAGATCCCTAACAGATTCCCATCCCGTCGGGCAGCTGAGGATGGATTACGTCCGATTTGCACGGACTAAAACCCCATGGTGCCTTCATATACCTTTTTAGGTGGGGGAGCAGGGACTGTCGGCTGGCACTGCGTCTGCTCCCCCGACAGATGTAAGCCCCTCAAGAGGCCCTGACTGCGGTCTGAGGGGTCAGAGATGGTAGACCCCTCAAAGGGGGAGTGAGTGTTAGACCCCCTGACGAACTGTGGGAGTCGCATCGGCACAATGCGCCTGTGCAGTTACAACTGCCAGGGCGACGGGCATGCCATCAGCGAGAGACCTGCATCTACACTCACCCATCGCTGGGCAATAGAGTGGTCATTAGCCTACTAAAGGACCACCGTGTTCTTGCACGTTGCAATAAAACTGACCCTGCAATTTCGGTCCCATCACTCCCAAAGTGTTTAAAAATTACACGAGTTTAGTTATATCGATATTTCGGTGATATAAAAAAATAAATATCGATAAAAAGAATATTGATTTTCTCCGACCGATTGGTTCTTGGGTTATTATTTAACTATTTTACTTTGGATTTACAGAAACAGTGTTCAGTACGCGCACCTTTACACTGAACGATTGTTTTTCCTAAACTCCACGCAGACAAAATCTTGGATGGATGGAGCCAGTTTAAAAGAAATTTCTTACTTTGGATCAGCATCTATGAGTCCCCAGGAACCAAGCACGGGTTCAGTATCGACGAGAAGTCTTTTACAATCATCGATCAGAGACTTCACGTGTTGAGCCATCGCCGCTGTGTCGGGAACCGACTGATCCTGTACCAAACATTTCATAATAAGTTTTTTATTATAACCCCAAAAATATTACAATCTACAAGGGCTTTAGTGACATCCCTAGTCATGTTTATAAGAAAAATAAGCAAAGCACATACACAAAAATCAAACCTATAAAATTCCCTTCAAGATATGTAGCGTTCCTAAAATTAAAGCATTTTTTAAATCAAGCTCAGAAGAGATAATATAGATTCTAGACCTTGTGGGTAAAATTAAAGAAATAAAAACGAGTTTCTTCTAAAAAAAATACTTAGGAACTTCTTTATTTACAAAGTTCCGGGTCTCTATAACCCGAGCTTAATTTTCAGTATTTTTCATGTTTTATATAAAATCCCTAATTGATTTAATGACCTTATGATTTAATCGATCAATCAAGCGAAATACCAACCAAGAACCAGGAGTATACAATACTGAACATAGTTATATATAATGTGTAGGTGTGAACAGTTCAATGATCCAAGCGACAATCGCCTACTCGTCGGCCGCTTTTCAAGACACCCAGCCAATAATAAACAAAGACGCTTATGATTGACTGACACCTTCAACCAATAGTATTACAGAATGAGTCAATAGTACGGATGCAGGTCAATAGTAATACCTCCCACATAATGATTTAAGATTAGTGACAACAAAAGAAGTTCTTAGTGACAACAAAAGAAGTTCTAGATAAAAAGTTTTATACCGATTACTTTATAAGTAATTTTATTTAAATTAAAATCTTCAATGTAAAAATGGCACGACAACTCATATACACATAAAATTCCAAAGCGAAGAAAAATGACGACTGTTTTCATCGATTTTAATGATTATACATTTATACTAGGTGATAGGTTAAACACTCGCAATATTCTAGGATATAATACGTCATGGTCACATTTAACATATAAAATAATAATATCAAAACAAATATTAATAAAGAATAAAGAGAACCTAGTTAAAATTTGTTCTAAGACTTTTAAAAGTATAACTATATATATTTTAAACGTAATAAACCTAGGTGCAATGACCGATGCCCAAAGCTGTAAGCTGCGACCCGGAGTCCTTATTACCTCCGGATTACCTTAATAACCTTCGCTAATAAAACGGGCAATAAGCCCTTTTGTTTTGTTTATGCCGTTCTCACGTTCACTTTCACTTGAAAGTGAAATCAGCCGACGGTCATGGGCACTGTGCTTCAACATAGACGCCTCGCCTTGTGCATAATTTTTGTATTTTTCGAGATGATTGAGTCAAATATTAAACACCTATTTTTTAATTGATTTAGGACAATAATTGAATGTAGACTATCCTCAATGAATATTGCAACTGTCTAAGCATTCAGCCTGTATAAAAGTAACAGAAGCATGATGCATGCACGCACGTTAAACATTAGAACCTTGACTGAAGTGCATCGGTTGCAGTCCGGGACGATCAGCTGCTCCGGGATAGTTCGAGATTCACCGGTCATCACATCAATGGCTACTTGACGTAATGCGTCTTTGAACGTCGATAAGTAATATCTGCAGCAAAAAAACTTTGTGAACTCGAGCCCTTTTGTAATAATATATTAGCAGAATTTTTGTTGTTTTTGATCCGTCTCTCTCCCTATTCAGGAATACAACTAAATCTTTCTTCCACCTGTAGATACGTACATACGGGCATAATTTTCACAAAATTAAAAAAAAAACAACGAAATATAGGTAAATATTTGATTAAAGAAGGCGTTACTTTGCGAAAATCCATCACTAAATATTATTGTGGATGTTACTTTGCACTTCCGCCTGGCATTAACTGACCACTACTACATTTTATTGCAACAAAAAACGGTTTTTACTAAAACCATAAAAATAATTAAAACCGCGTTCCTAGGTTGATCCTGACGACGGTTGACACTGTTGGTATATATAGTAAACGTGTTTCGGTCCTTCGCGGAGCATCATCAGACCGGTTTTAATTATTTTAGTACAAACCTTTTTTTTTTTGTAGTAAGACGTATAGTGGTCAATCAATTCACTATAATATTACGAAATATAAATAATTACAGTTTTCGCTAAACTTTTTGACTACTCTTAATATAGATGCGCAGAACACAAATCACTAAATATTATAAAACAGAGTCCTCTGCTACGTCTGTCTGTCTATTCGCGATAAAATCAAAAAGTTTTCAAAGAGATTTTCATCAGTAACTCAAGTGATTCAAGAGGAAGGTTTAGATGTATGATTTATCAAGGATTTTTTTTAATTATTAGGACGGGAAAACGTCCACTGCGACCACTAGTTATATTATACGTATGACATCTGAATATAGCCTTAAGTTTGGATTTGTACATAGAGTTTGGCATTTATTTATCCTTGAATTGTTCCCATGTTATATGTACTATAATAGCTTCTACCCGCGACTTCGTCCGCGTGGAATCTTCGATCAACAATAACTAGATAAAGGGTCTCGTACAAAATCGAAGCTAAATCTTGTCCGCGTAAATATATAATTATATGTAGCTATTTGTTTGCTAAGACCATTTCTTAAGAAAAGTTTGAAACCAGTTTTAAGTTCAACCTAATTACAACCATAACACCTAGCAATAAAGTCACAAATGTTCAAAATATTATCTCTAATACTTACGATAAAACGTGCAAAGCAATAAATTACTCCCGTCACTTACAAATGAAAAGACAACATAAACAACATTTTGTGTGAATTAACCTTAACACGCAATGAATAAAGTACTTTTTCCCGTTATTCTGCGTGTTTGGGCGTGGTCGGCGAGCCTTGACCAAACATTTGTATTACAGGTTTAAGATCGGTAATTTTATTCAAAATTTAATATTATTTAATATTAAAATATAATTTAATTAATATTAGTGTAAAGCTTAAAATATAACTTATTCAACATGTATTTAGCGAAAGTAAGATACTCCGGCCGTTAAATTGCTTTTTCGGGTATTATTTTTGGATCTTTTGAATACATTGCGGCGTGTGAAAAGGGGTTACATTGGCTGTGTTTCAAACAAACTAAACAAAATAAGGGCACACATTTCAAGTGAGCTGTAATTTACCGACACGTATTTTTCACGCCGACCCTTTATCCAGTTATTGTTGATCGACGCGTGGAATAGTTACTTTGGGCTAACGCTGACGCGCAGCGGAAGCTCTCGATAGGAATAAAGTCGATTTTTAAACATTCTTCATTGGTGCTCCGCTCTTATTTGGTATTAACCTATAGCCTTCCTCAATAAAGTACCTAAGATTAGCGCGTTCAACCAAACAAACAAACCCTCCAGATTTGCAATATTAGTATATGATAGTATTGACGAGAAGCTACTATTATGTCTCTCCAAATATTGTCTGAATCGTCGATACATCGATGTGTTGACCGAGCATTATGTCGATCGCAACTTGAGTTATCACATCGTTGAAATGTCCTAAGGAGAACCTGTGATGGAAATTAACTCTTTAACCCTGAAAAAAAAGGTTCCATTTAATATAACGAAAGAAAAACTCACCGATTTGCCGAGGCAACTCCGTCCTTCATCATTCCAGTAAACTTCCTTTCGCCTGTACGCGTGTAATCGCCCTATATATGATATTAAACTATTATTTTTTTGTTGGGACACGTCAAAGTGTCTCATGGTAAATATAGTGCAGTCTAGAAACAACTATGACCGTCGAGAAATTAAATGATACATTACGGGTACCTGCCGTCATATAGCGTCCCGTATAAACGTCTCAATAGTTTTAGGTGGTAGAGCTGAAACTATTACTGGTTTCAGCATGAATGGGTCGGCTCGCACGGGGTAGTACCACCCTCTCATAGAAAACCGACGTGAAGTAACAGTGCTTGCCATTGTTGCGTTTCGTTCGGTCAGTGAGAGCGCCGGAGGCCCACCTCCCCTCCCTTAATCCTTTCCCTCCATAGGGTGGCAACGCACTTGCAACTCCTCTGGTGTTGTTAGTGTCCATGGACGGTGGAGATCACTTAACAGCAGGTGACCCACCTGTTCGTTTGCCACTTATGACGTAAAAAAAAAAAGGTTTTATGCGGAGTCGTTTTTACAAATAAACCATAGATGAATCATCGATCGTGGGAACCGAAAACGATATGGTGCCAAAAATAACCCATTTCGAGTCTTCGAATTTAATCGAAATCTATTCAGTATTTTATATAGAAAAAAAATTCTTAGTCATTGTCATTAAATCAACTTTAGAGATTGGACGGATTCCAGTAGAATTTGGAATATAAATTGATAATGTTGTATGTAAAGATATATTTCTACCTATTTATTATCAACCAGCTTCAATCAAGCGGCTTCGGTTATTGTACATTTTATCAATTTCTCGGGTTCCGTACATTTTTCTGGATAAAAGGCACTCTGTTATCTTTTCTATACCTCTGACGTGTTTGCATAACTTCATGGCCATCGGTTGCGTAATAAAGGCGTCAAAGGGTAAAAAGCAAACGAACAAACACACATTCAAATTTAAAATATTAGTAAATCCTAACTAACGTTATATTTTGTTTATAATCTTGTGTTGTTTGGCTCTATATTGTGTAATATTGGTGATGTTTTACATAATATAGTTTGGTTATTGTGCAGAAGTGTAGTGGATCGGAAATAATACCACGGAGCATGGCTTCTTTTCGCGGGGTGTCGAATAACATCATAAGACTTGAGACACTCAAGCCAACCTCACCTGCGCGTGGTGCACCCTGCTCAATAACGAACGAGGCAATGGCGAAAGCGGGGTGGTAGGTAGGGTTTTACAGCCCGACTGGGTCGCAACCACCATTTATATGGTGAAAAAGCCTGTCATAGGGATTCGCTTCTGCGGGTCGCGTTTCGGGATCAGCCTGTTCATATCCAGCTTTTCGCATGCCGGCATGACAGCGGCGACCGGCGATAGATAGTTTCTCTCCCGGTGGTCGCCGTTGTTTTTGGATTGTACTGTGCTTACCATCAGGCATAGTGCAGTCATTTTGCCGTGCTTCTATAAAAAAAGAAAAATCTGACTTGCCACAAAACAAACAAGACGGCCACCATCTTGTTAGTTCATTGAAATGATCGCAAGGAACTTATAATATCATGACTCGACAATTGCAGTAATAATAGACTGGAGGATTGATTGCAAAAAAATGAAAACGTAATCATAGGACTCCTTGTCTGACAGTACATGTCACTGGTGACGACTGGAGCCGAGTAAAGCCGATTCTGCGTCACGGACCCGAGCGTATCGGTTTTGTTGGTTCACTATTTCACCCAAATAAGTTTTCCCTGCAATAATTACCTTAAGTGCCTTAGTGCCTGCGTATTGCCTGGATACGATGTCACCATTATCAGCCCACATGGTGAGGAACGCCTGTCGCAAAGACGGTGGAAGTCCACAACCTGGTGTTCCAAGGCCGAGGCGGCATAACTGTAGCTCGAGGACATACTTCGCTATTGCTGTCTGGACATTTCGACAAATGTGAAATTTAATATCGTTATTTATTTATACATTATGCGTTAAATACGCAATGGCGGACTTAATGCCGAAGGCATTCTCTACCAGTATACCATTAGGTGACGTAGAGATAAATGTTGGTAGGTGTAAAAGGAGAAGTTTTTATAAAATTATGTTTAACATATTTAATATAACAATATATAAATAAAATATAAACACCGATATACTACATATATACAATACATACATATAACAACATCATACATAAATCAAACTATAATAAGTCAACATCAAGTACTAAATACAGCATTAACCAGATAATTCTGCTAAATGAGACTGGAAAAGCCGACGTACCCTGACTTTAAAACTGAAACGGTTAGATGACATCCTGATTTAATAAGGAAACGCATTCCATAGGAGAATAGATTGGATGAAGAAAGAGGAATGTATAAGACCGGAAGTATGGACAGGACAGCAAAGAATAAGATTATTAGAAGAGCGAAGGTTAAGGTTGTGATTAGAGCATAGAAACTGAAAATGTTAAGTAAGAGGGAGTGTTGGGAGAAAATAGAAGAGAATACAGAGTTGTCAGAGCCCGCAAACTCCGACGCTGGTGTATGGGCAACCAATTAAGCTCTGAACGATGACTCGATACATGGTCATACTTACTAAGATTAAAAATTTATTTACATGATAAAATACTACCGAACTGCCCCGGCTTCGCATGGGTGCAATGTAGATATCCATTTTAAGAAATACTGTTAAGGGCAGTTTTTATCTACACGACACGTACAACGTATGTAATGTCTTTAATTCGATAAGGAATAATACTGTATTATATAAAATAGATTGGTAAATAACACGTGATTATTTTTGTAAAAACATAAAGATGGTTACTGTGGGTTAACCTTTAGGGATAAATCTGTCCACCGGGGACTTTTTATAATTCTTTTTAAGATATACAATTCCGTAGTACATTAATTTGATCTATATCGTAAGGTTTAGCCAGTATTTGCGATTTAAGCGCACAGAAAAAATATTTGTTACAATATCACATTACAAATCTTTGAATTTTTCGGCTTTTGTGTACTATAGTATAATATTCCCTTCTCTTGAATCACTTTATCTATTGATTGTATTATAATCTATTGAATAGTTTAAAAGATCTAAGGGAACGGACAGCGGAAGCGATTTCATTTTATACTATGTAAAGGTAAGTGATTAAAAAATTAATAACTTTGCGTGTATTATTATATACACACAGAGGAAGTGAAACTTCGTTGGTTTATATAGAATTAAATAATCGAATTATTCATATCCGATTTAATACTTTGAATTAAAATATGTGCAATTTTGATTTTTTTAAAGCTTTTCTTTGATCAATTTCGTGATATGTTTTAGTACCTACCCTTCAAAGTAACTGGCAAAGTTTTGACATCATATATATTAATACGTGAAGCCCAAACTTTGTATCCCTTTTTGAGAGAAATGCGAGAACGGATGAACGTGAAACTTGGCATTGTTAAAGCTTATATGGTGGTTGTGAAAGAGGTTGCTATGGTCGACTGTATGTATTATTTTACTCTTACGTTCCAATTATCCTTTTTCATTCTACATTCAACAATGATATTATAACATAATACCCTTTCACAAAAGAACCCTAATAAAATTCAAACTTTAAAAAATCAATGAACTATGGTCGAATGTCGACCTCTGGGCGCCCACTAGTTCTTTTTATTATTCATTCAATAGATAGTTTTTTGGACTTAACTTTCTTAAAAATTGTCCAAATATGACCTAATTTGACATGACCGTTATAGAAAAAAAATCAAAGATATTTCAAATCTTTTTATCAAGATTTGGAATGTTAAACTTTAAAGCGAGTTTTAAAAAATGATTTCGTTCGATTTTTTTATATTTTAAACTTCTACCCATTCCTCAACTTTTTGGCCCTGTCTGGTAATAGGATTTCTCTAATTACTATTTAATTGTGATTTTTGAAATTTACAACATCATCAGTTTTGAAATCTCTTGTTGGCTTCAGTAATGTATTTATTACCTGAACAACATTGGTTCTATCCAGGCAGTCGATGCAATTGACACGAAATACGCCATTTTGTGTGCATATGAGGCCGCGGTCATCGCGCCAACAGAATCTCATCTCCGTTATTACATCAGCTATTGCGTTTATCAGGATGCTCACATTCTCGTAATGCATACCACGGCTGGAGAAATCATATAAAGAAACAATGCATTCTCTTATGGCTTAAGTCCTATATAGTTTTAGCGTTTGACCCCAATCTAAAAGGTAAGGCCGCTAAAATTGACCCCAATCTCATAGGTAAGGTCGTCAAAATTGACCTTAATCTCATGGGTAAGGCCGTCAAAATTGACCTCAATCTCATGGGTAAGGTCGTCAAAACTGACCTTAATCTCATGGGTAAGTGTCAAAGTTGACCCCAATCTCATAGGTAAGGCCGCCAAAATTCTCACTTTTAACACCAAAATTACATAGTAATTACTTATATTATGATACCACCAATATAACACAAAAGTAACCTATTTTTTTGTAAAGTTTGTTCCATACAAAAATGTATGAAATTTATAACACGACGGCACAAAAATTATGGTGTATTCTACACATAAAGCCTCTAATATTTAATACTTTCGTGGTATAATTACATAGAATTGGAGTTATTTATCTTATACTGAATGTACTTGTAACGTTAAATTTATCAAAACTAAAAGAATAAAAAATTACTCTCTATAATATTAGCTACTTGCCAGTGAAAACCCCGTCAAAATCGATCCAACCATTTCGGAGTGTAGCCGGAATAGACAAAGAGACAGACACACAAAAAAAAATTTTTTTTGTTAAATGTCCTGTATATACTTTCATAATCATTTAGTAAAAAGATGTTATTTTGACATTACAAATAGACGCTTCAATTTTATTTATATATATATAGATAAACGTAGGTATATCTGGGCTCATTAAATTGTAAAAAAAATTTTAATTATGTCTTAGATATGAAAGTTGGTCCTCTTGATTATTTTTCTTTAAGAAAGGTTTTATAATTTTTTCTACGCTAGATGGCGCTATAGCAATTTATCATTTTTAAATAGTGAACCGGTGGTCATGAGAATGGGTATACGTAACTATAAAAATATAGAATAGACACTTACCAATACTCGTGAAAGTCGAAAGTTGCGTAAATGAGATTCGGGTTGTTATATTCCAATACATGATTACCATACGCCTCCCATATGATACGCTCGCGGCCTTGCTGTTCTACCAGGTTCACTATACAAACTTGTTTGTAAGTATTCAATTCCTCCTCGAAATGCTTCTTGAAGGCTGTCTGTGATTCTTCCTCGGCTGATAAAATAGCATAGACTATTATAACTAACACGTTCAAATTTAAAAAAGTCATTATAAAATAAGATACTTTTCTATTATATGGTTTTCAAAATACTTTATAAGTTTTAGTGTTTGATCATAATGAAAAAATTGAAAACAAGTAAAAATAAAAAATTGGCACATCGTTTAGGAGCTTAGTTTTGACTTAGCTAGTCTCTTAGCTACCTTGTCCATATATATATAATTTTTTATTGTAGCACGGCAAAATGACTGCACTGTGCCTAATGGTAAGCACAGTAGAATCCAAAAACAATGGCGACCACCGAGTGACACACTATCCATCGTCGGTCGCCGTTGTCATGCGAAAAGCTGGATATGCACAGGCTGATCCCGAAACGCGACCCGCAGCAGCGAATCACTATGACGGGCTTTTTCGCCATATACATGGTGGTTGCGAACCAGTCGGGCTGTAAAACCCTACCACCCCGCTTTCGCTATTGCCTCGTTCGTTATTCAGCAGGGTGCACCACGTGCAGGTGAGGTTGGCTTGGGTGTCTCAAGTCTGAGATGTTATTCGACAACCCTTACAGCCCAAAAATATATACTATATACAATTGAAAACAAGTAAAAGTAAAAAATGGGTAAACATAGTTTAGTCGTTTAATTTTGACTAAGCTCATATCTGACCTACCTTGCCCATATTTACAATTGAAAACAAGTAAAAGTAATAAATGGGTAAACATAGTTTAGTAGTTTATTTTTGACTAAGCTCATATCTTACCTACCTTGCCCATATTTACAATTGAAAACAAGTAAAAGTAATAAATGGGTAAACATAGTTTAGTAGTTTATTTTTGACTAAGCTCATATCTTACCTACCTTGCCCATATTTACAATTGAAAACAAGTAAAAGTAATAAATGAGTAAACATAGTTTACTAGTTTAGTTTTGACTTAGCTACCTTGCCCTTATCTACAATTGAAAACAAGTCAAATCAAATCAAAAATACTTTGTTAAGTTTAGGCCCTATTAAGGCACTTATGAACGTCGAAGACTACCAAGTAAAAAATAGTTAAACATAGTTTAGTAGTTTAGTTTGGACTTAGCTCATCGCTTAACTTCCTTGCCCATATCCACAATTGAAAACAATAAAAAATGGGTAAACATGGACAAACCTCGCCCATCTCTATTGGAAAGACGTCCTAATATTCAGACACTTAAACCAGTAAAGGATTATTATGATAATTAATAGTCTAGTGACGCACTGGTCATTAGACAATCTATTTATTCTATTTTTATGTTATACTTTATAGCTTTTATCGTTTGATGTCTAAGATCTTTGAGGTCTAAGATGGTAAACACGCTACACCTAAAATTGACTGACTCTCAAGTGCAACTGCCGGAACACGCTAACAAGTGCTTGGCGACAGATTTTCAATTTGAGAGTGGTAGATAATCAGGTGAATTTAGAAAAAAGCCCATTTACTATGCTGATACATAAATATCACAAATAGTGATGGGTGACCATCTGGATTCTACACACATAAGAAGAGAAAAAAACCCTGATAAACAAAGGGTACGGGGCAAGGGAAGGATCGTACGTCCTGAAAGCACATGAATCTCAGGGATTGACTTTCAAGTCGGTGGTGATTCTGCAAACAAAGGGCAGAAGGATGCAAATCCACGATAGCGTTTCACATGCTATAGTGGCAATATCCAGACACACCAACATCTGTGTCTACTACGCCGACGTGACTGACAACGTAAATAGTAGGTTCATCCATCGGGCCGTGGATATTCCGGCGCGGCACATTGCAGATTACAATTTAAAAAATGGCAATAAAAGAATGAAGGCGACATAAACAATCTCGATGAACAATATCGATGTCAAATAAAATTATAATGAAAAAAATTGTGGTTCTCTTGATCTCCAAAACCAAACCAAACCTAAAGATACAATAATGGATGTCGTATTTATTAATTTTTTATTTGAAAGACCGAGTTGATATTTTTCAGAAAACCATATTTATTGAATACATAATAATATTACGCTGGCAAAAGTGTGTATAATACTCTAAGGTAATACTTACTTCGGTCTAACTTCGGAGGCGGCCTGAATTTGTAATCGGGTTGACTCCAGAATATAGGCACCGATCCCCTTACCTGGCATGTACAATGAACGTAAAACAAACATTTTTTTATATACTAAAGTTCTCCATTAAGATATAAAGAAAATTAAAATATACCGAAAGAAAAAGAAGTAATAAAGAATATACTAATGAAAATATACATACAGATAAGTCAACAGTACATATAAATGTGTGTGATCATACATACAACATAAAAGTATACAATATAAGTCCACTGTTACATAAAGTAACGGGTAGCATTTAGTATTATTTACACATGAATAAAAATAGTAGACATGTTATTTGGTTAGACATTTGGCCCCACTAAACAAGGTTTTATCACTATACTTGGTTATTATAGTATCGAGAACTAAAATGGAAATAAATTTTCATCTCTGCGTTTTTTTTAAGACTTTGAAAGAGAGATGAAAGATTCGAATTTGGTTAAAAATCGACTAACAACTGTTACCTTTTTTCCAAATCGTAATTATGTCTTTCACCTCAAAATTAATCATACATATTTTAATACCAGTGCAATGTGTGATTTATTTTAATTTCTTTTTATAACATCAATTTAAATAGCGTGTTCCATTCTGTGTGTTGGAAATTAGGTTCTTCAGACCGGAACAATATGTATTGAAGAGTTAATATTTTCAAATATTGTTGTAAATTTAACAAAAATAATGGGGTGTACTGAGTTTCGGGCACATGTAGTTCGTTTATAATATACATTTAACTTATAATAGCGGCACGCTACGATGGCCGTTTTGACACTTTACAATAGTAGTGTTAAAAGTCGATTTATTTTCAAAAAGTACATAACAGATGCTGTTTTGTTTTGGATTAAGTATTGTCGCGAGTATGTCGGAGATGGTAGTTGTGGTAGCGTGTGGTCCTATATACAATCATACATAGAGTATAAATAGATAATTTAAAAAAAAACGCCGAAAATTGTTGTGAATATGTACACTAATAATTACAGTGTATTAACAATTCTATCAAACGGCCGTTTTTTATTTCGGTAAAAACGTGAAACGATTTCTTGTGGGACCTTATTATATACTTAAACAGATATATAGTTATAAATACCTCATTTAGAAAACACTGTATTAAATTAATTTTTTGTACTAAAATTATACATTTGATAAATTTTAGGACTAACTGCACGTCACTATTGGCAATAAAGAACAGCAATTAGCTACTTTAAACGTCTATTAATTTATACGAAACTTTATGAGCGGGCAAACGTCAAAACGGCCACCATAGCGTGCCTCTTCACCGTTACACTTTTCGGTGTGGGACTCAAAGATTTCACCAAAAGTGACGAAGCATGACGTTATACTAAAAAAGTTATAACGGAACCAATTTTATTACTGTTACGTTCTAACATTCGCGAGAGTATAAATGAAATGAGTCACTACATTTCAAAATGGATCGAGTATTAAAAAATTCTATATAAATCAATTGCTGGAAATGGAAATTTACGTGGCGAATGAGTTTCAAACTCGAATTAATGGTTTTCGAAATAAAAGCGAGAATTGATTGGTTAATTAATTAATTGATTGGGCTTTGAGTGCAAGTTTTTCAAGTGTCAATCACTGAGCTTCTTAAAGTATTATCTGCCTATAGGTGAAATCAAGCGAACATTTTAGTTCTTGAATATCGAAAGCAGATACATTTTTGTGGACCCCTGCTTACGAATTGTGAACCCCTATTTTTTTGTCACGCCAACGTAGACCCCCGTCGAATCTCCCGTGGACCCCTGGGGGGTCCACCTGAACCACTTTCGAAACTAAGGGTGTAGTGTAACAAACTGACATAAGCATTTATAATATTATTAAAGATATTTTAAAGCTTTCGTTTTTTAAAACTAAAATACATATTCATGTGCCATAAAAATATACAGATTGGAGAGTTAAATAAACTAACTTTGCTATGATACACATGCAATCTATACTAATATTATAAAGAGGTAAAGTTTGTGAGTTTGTGACGTTGTAGGGGGCAATCTCAGGAACTACTGGTCCGATATGAAAGATTCTTTCAGCGTTATATAGCTCATTTATCGAAGAAGGTTATAGGCTATACATCATCACGCTAAGAGCAATAGGAGCGGAGTACTAATGAAGAAAATTTCAAAATCTGGTTTTTTTTCCTTCCGCTGCGTGTTAACGTTAGCCCAGCGCAACTATTCCACGCGAACGAAGTCGCGGGTAGAAGCTAGTGTAATATATATAATAATATGAAATACCTGAACAAAGGAAGCCCTGTGTATACTGTCTGAACAGATAATTGAAACGATCTGTTCAGTTTCAACGTAATTGGCGACCTTGCCTCCAGTGTCGATGCCTCGCCGGTTGTACCTATGAATAAATACATAACGAGGATTCAAAACAATTAAAAAACTATATACACCGATGAGAGACCTTCAACACGTACATTTCAACGTCAATATATAGTGAATATTATGTATTCTGTAGGTGGTAGAGCTACGCTGAAGCTATTAATGGTTGCAACATGAATGGGTCGGCTCGACCGGGGTAGTACCACCCTCTCACAGAAAACCGACGTGAAGTAACAGTGCTTGCATTGTTGCGTTTAGATTGGTCAGTGAGAGCGCCGGAAGCCCACCTCCCTTCCCCTTCCCCCTTTCCTTACTACCCCTCTCCCCCAAGACAGGTCGGCAACACACTGGCAACTCCCCCGGTGTTACTAGTGTCTATGGACCGCGGTGATCACTAATAATCACGTGAACCGCCTATTCGTTTGCCCCCTATAATATAAAAATCTATACTAATATTATAAAGAGGTAGAGTTTGTGAGTTTGTGACGTTGTAAGGGGTAATCTCAGGAACTACTTCTCCGATTTGGAAAATTCTTTCAGTGTTAGATAGCTCATTTATCAGGGAAGGTTATAGGCTATATATCATCATCACCATAGGAGCGGAGCAGCAATGAAGAATGTTGCAAAATCGGGGTATTTTTTCCTTTTCAGAGCTTCCGCTGCGTTTTAGCGCAAAATAACCATTCCGCGCTTACGTATTACCGCCCAACGAATATATATATAGTTACTGTCTTACTACTATACTATACATATAATAAGAACGTAAATCTAACGTGTCTATATTTTATAGATTTATGTGAAAAAAAATGTTGCAGCTGTCTTGAAATAAGTAATAAAATACAATTCAATCATTTTTAGAAATTCCTGTTTGTCTGCCTTTTTGTTTGAACACGCAACAATGACAAAGTATTGCGTTCACTCATCAAAAAAGTCATAAAGCATATCCTTCAGTAACAGTTTAGTCTATGTTTCATTAAAATCGGTTTACTCTATCAAAAGTTATTGTTTTTTTTATACAACGTGACTTAAGTACTATTAGATAATTAGATATTAGATAATTTTATGACTGTTTTTTTACATAAGTTTCCACGCGGACGAAGTAGCGGGCGCAGATAGTCATTACATAGTATAAAACAAAGTCCCCCACCGCGTCTGTCTGTCTGTCTGTTCGCCATAAACTCAAAAACTACCGAACGGATTTTCAAACGGTTTTGATCTGGGGATGAAGTGATTGATGAGGAACGTTTTGGTATATAATTTGTCAAGGATTTTTTTATAATCAGAGCGGGACAACGATAATGTAAATATAGTTATTTTTATAGTTAAAATTTATTTGATACGGGAAAACTTATGGATCTGCCTCATCGATGGCCTCAGTACGATCGTGACGTATTGTACCAGGTATTGTATATACTAAATTATATCATATGCATGTTTGAATTTTTAGATGAGTAAAATCTTGTGAATTTTTGGGTCATCGAACGTCATCAATGACGTTAACATGCTCGGGACGTATTGCGCTTGCGCAAAACTAACGACGTGTGGTATAGCGGTCTGTGTACATGTAATATTGACATTTTTGTATTGAACTTGTGCAGGCCATCATATCTTTGATTAATTTTCATTAATTTCTGTAGGTGGTAGAGCCACGGTGAAGCTATTACTAGTTTCAGAATGAATAGGTCAGCTCGAACGGGGTACTACCACCCGACCCATAGAAACACCCATGTCAAGTAACAGTGCTTGTATTTTTGCGTTTCGTTCGGTCAGTGAGAACGCCGGAGAACCGCCTTCCTTTCCTTCCCTCTTCATCTCCTCCCTACCCGCCCATCCCCCCAAACACAGGCTGGGAACGCATTTGCGACTCCCCTGGCCTTGCTAGTGTCTATGTACGGTGGTGATCACTTAACATCAGGTGACCGACCTGTTCGTTTGCGAACTATATAAAAAAAAAAACTGTATATAATTATTGCTCCGAGTGCCAATAGGGTAATATAAATAATTTCCATTTACGAATTATAAACTTTGAATAGTTCAGACTATAATTTATTTAAAAAAAAATAAAAATAAGTACACAGTTATTTCATTGTTTTGAGTTTTCACTTCAGTCGGCAGTCCTTACCACTGCATCGCCTTTTTTTTCTATATAATAAAACTTGAAAAATTTATGAATAATAGTCAAATGTCGACCATTGGAAGACCACTAATAAATGAGCCTTACCTAGTCCCAGCTTGATATCGTGACCTTCTCGAAATGAGTCCCAGTGTAAATGTCTCATCACAGCTATTGACATTTGATAACGATTCCGTGTTCAAGGGGTTCATGTCAGGCGGCTCTACAGCTATTTGAGACAAATGGACATACCCTTGAATTATAGGTAGAATCCATTGGTCACATTCTGGGCTCTAAAAATATATCTATATTATAATAAAACTGTAGTAAGGTCAAATCTGTACATTAAATATTTTTTGAAATTTTTTATCTGGGTAGACTTTGTTATCGATATAGAAGTCAAAAATAATCTTTTTACAATTTTTGTCTGTTTGCCTGTCTTTCTCTCCCTGTGAACACCCATCACGCTGAAAGTACTGAACCGATTTTAACGAAACAGAATAATAACTAATATTACAAGGTTACATTTACGATACTTTTGTCCCATAAAACGCAAGGGGTTCCCTGGGATAACGAAAGACAAAAAATTGTAGTTAATGTAACTAGACTTTTTTGCGACACAGTACAAGAGCCAGCAACGTTGGAAGAACGAGAATTTTAGAAAAGCTGGTTCTTTAATATGAAGATATATTATGCCCTTCCAAACAGGATTCAGGATACCTGGTAGCCGGTTAACGTTGTGTTTTTTAATGCGCATCACACCTTTACAGGTTAAAATTTTTATTTTTATAAATAAGTTTTGAAACATTTTTTTTTCAGTAATTTTATAATATTAAAACATATGTGCATACATAATTTCGCCAATGTCAAGTGAGATCGAGACTACACCAGACAATTTAAACATTTTTTTTATATATCCAAACCAGGTTATCTACAAACAGATACCACAAATAAAGCATAAGTATTTTTTTTTTCTTTTTTCAAACTGACTATGCTATTGACCTAGCAAGGTCTTAACAGCTTCACCGGACTACTAAGGTGAGCGCTTAACCCGATTTTATTTGGGCAACTAGCTCCAGGGTGCACGGCACACTTCGGCTGGGGCTGTTGCCTGATACATGCAATACACAAGTAAACTATTGTTACAACTATTTCTATTGGTACTATTGTTACGTAAACATATTGTTAGATTAGAAACATACACAAGAGAATACACTAAAACCTAAAGTTTAATTTTATTAGTTCTAATAAGTTTCGACAAGCATTCTATGACTAGGCGATTAACCATAGCTAGAGTTAAGATACACATAATGTTAATAGGGCGAGGAATAGAAGGAGATAGAACATCATAGAGAAACTGTTTCTGGAGCAATAAAAAAATATGGGGTCCGTAATCCTTAGTTATTCATGACTTCATGTATTTATGTATTCTTTTTGACGCCACATTAGTTAATGATAATAATCATCATTTCCACTCCAGATTACCCACTATGTTATTCAACGTTATGCCATCAAATTAACGCGTGGCCTTGTATATATATATATATATATATATAATATACTGAATCACTCTTTGAGCTAATGTCATAGTTATTTAAAACACAAACAGGAAAGTGTGCAGTTAAATATGGTAATAATGATTTCCTATATCCTACCAATATTATACACTTTATTTACTCATTCGACTATAATGAATATTTTCATACAAGTCGTCAAGAATACAAAAATAAACATAGGATAGTTTTCATCTAGAACAACAGTACTGTGCTTGAGGACTAGGCCAAAATTACATTACATCTTCTAAAAGTGATATTAAATTCATAGTTTCATGAAATGTAATATGTGGACTATGTATTGAATATAGTCAGCACTGGGTTATACCACCAGGTGAAAGTTTAAACGCCTGCAGTATAACACTTCATGGTCACATTTAACATATAAAATAGTAATATCAAAACAAATACTAATAAACAACCAAGAAAACCTAAGTCAAAGTTTGTTCTAAGACTTTCAAAAGTATAAACACTATCTCGGTGCAATGACCGGTGTCGAAAGCTACAATGGGCGATCCCGACTTCATAACTTTCGATAATAAACCCTTTTGTTTTGTTCCTGACGCTCCCTTTGAACATGTTCCCTTTCAAGTGAAATCACCCGATGGTCATTCATACTGTGCTTTACCAAAGACGCGTAGAGGATTGTGTATAACTTTTGTATTTTTCTAGATAATTAGGTCAAATTAAAGCACCTATTTTTTAAATTGATTTCGAACGAGAATCGAGTGCAGAATGTCCTGCCATAAATATTACTACTGTCTAAACATTCAGCCTGTATATTAAAACATGCTTATACCTATGAATGGATACTTTAATTTAAAACTGCAGTGTAATTTTATCAATGTGTTTGAAATTTCGACCATATGTTTGAGTGTATAGTAGTTCTTATCAGAAAATCACTACTGCAACACTTGCATGTGCAAGCCTGCGGTAATTTTATCTTAAGAAAAGAGCTTTCTTGATTCCATGCAATAGTTAGTTATCCCTCTTGAATTATTTTTTATATATACTAGTTAGTATGTGTTATAAATGTCATATAAATGTTTCTTTCTTAATTTAACGTGAACAAAGCAAAAGTTATTTAATATACTATTTACCAAGGTTACTATTATTTAATTTTTTCTTTCCAATTGTCTCACTTAAGGCAGTAACATGATATTAATTTTGTTTCAGTTTTGGTCTATTTCCCGTAACACGGGATGTGTTTCCTAAGGAGGGAATCTACATATTAATTTTATAACTTGTAAAATCTATTTCTGTTAAATAAAGACTTTTTTTATATAATACAGAACAAATGTATATCTTCCAATTTTCATTCTTATTCAGATACTTAGAAATACAACTTACCCCTAAAGAAATTATATCTTTGAGCATATGTTTATTCCAAAAAAATCTATCATCAACATGTTTCCACCACCTTGTAATATCAGACACAGGTCTGCACATACTCTCATCAGATTCCAGCATTTTCTCTATCTCATATTGTCGCTGTAGACTGTTGGTCAAATCCAAAGTACGGGAGTAATAAAAACTATCAGAGTCATCGAAAATCTTATGCAGTTCATCGGTAAGGCGTTTCTCAAACCGTTCTGCCACTTTTGGATCACGTTGCTTTTTAACTGATTGCTTCACCTACAAGTATACATAATTTGTTAGAGCAAATTTGTTTATTTGGAAAACTAACAGCTATAATGTTTTACAATAATTAATTATTAAAATAGAAATGTTAAGCCATTTATTAGTCCTCGCGGATATATAAGAGAATACAATCACTTACATTATTTGGTACTATGTGAACATAATCTATACATACAATAAGAATGTAAATCTAAGGTGTTTATACTTTTCAATTTTCCTGAAAAATATTGTTGTAGGTAGGAATAAGTGATAAAATACATTTCAATCCTTTTTAGAAATGTCTGTCTGATTGTTTGTATGACCACTGCTAAAGTACTGGGTTGATGATAAAACCTCGGATAATCATCATTACATAGTATAAAATAAAGTCCCCTACTGCGTCTGTCTGTCTGTCTGTTCGCGATAAACTCAAAAACTACTGAACGAATTTTCATGCGGTTTTCACCAGTGGATAAAGTGATTCATGGGGAACGTTTTGGTATATAATTTGTCAAGGATTTATTTTTAATCAGGGCAGGCCAACGTCTGCCGGGCCCGCTAGTAAAGTATATACTCCAGAATAACTTAATCTCTGTTTCATTAAAATCCTGCCACTCTATCAAAAGTTATTATAATTTTAATGACGATGCCACTTAAGTAGGAGGAAAAAGTAGATAAGTAAATGGACTTAATACATTCAGAACATTTTATAAGTCACTGATTTTTTACATTACGTTCCATGTGAATGGAGTCGAGGGCCCAGTAGTAGTAAATAAAATCAGAAAATATTAACAATCTATTTCTGTTTACAACCTCCATCATTAAAGAACATCTTAGTTAAAAAAGGTAAAGTCTTACTTATGGTAGTATTACAAAGGTCAAAATCACCAATCACGCTCATTCCGTTAAAGGAGTGACTAGCTTTTTTTTTTATGTCATAAGTGGCAAACAAACAGGTGTGCCACCTGCTGTTAAGTGATCACCACCGTCCATGAACACTAACAACACCAGAGGAGTCGCAAGTGCGCTGCCACCCTTTGGGGGTAGGGATTAGGGGTGGGAGAGGGAGAGAAGAGCGGAGGGGAGGTGGGCCTCCGGCGCTCTCACTGACCAAACGAAACGCAACAATGCAAGCACTGTTACTTCATGTTGGTTTTCTATGAGAGGGTGGTACTACCCCGGGCGAGCCGACCCATTCATGGTGAAACCAGTAATAGTTTCAGCGTAGTTCTACCACCATTAAGACTAGCTCACTATAAATATGAATTCTACCAGAAATTTATGGGTAAATGGCGAGAATACAATCAAGATACTTTCATTTAAGTATGTAATTATAATAACATTAATCAATTACTAATTACACTGCAGTATTAGTGCTAGCGGAAGATGTATTTGCAGAATAAACATCAAGCAAAAAAGAATTTAAATTATCTGAAATAATATTCCACTGATAACAGTCTTAAAATTATAATACATTTATCAATAAGCTACATAATAAAATAATAACTGAGTACACTAGTTATATCACTCCCTCAATACAGTGACACAAAATCTTACATCACTGTGACAACATCATTACACATATTACCTCCACACATGTGCACGCGCATGCAACCACACATGCAAGTGGAAGGGTTTTATTTTTTCCCTTATCACACTGAAATAGTTTAGAATATTATATGATACGAAATATATATAAGGGTTGTTGAGGTATGTATGCTTGGTACACATATATGTTTCAACAACTCACATATGTTGATATATATAATGTATGAATAGTTAGCTTAGCTTAGGTTAGCTCACATAGATCGTGAATTGCATGCAGGCAATAGCCAAAGCCGAGGTGTGCCGGGCACCCTTGAGCTAGTTGTCAAAATAAAATCGGCTGAGTGCCTTAAGCGCTCGCCTTAGTAGTCCGGTGAAGCTGTTAAGACATTGCTTGGTCAATAACGTAGTCAGTTAGAAAAAAAAAAAAAAATTGTTATATAATGTTTACTTTTTTTATGTAGAAATTCTATTTTTCATATCTTCACTCAATCAATACTTAATTAGGACTTAATACATTCTCAGATAATTTTATACATTACATTTTTAAATAGGGTTCCATACAGATGAAGTCAGGGGCACAGTAAATAAGTGTCTTACTATAATATTGTTAAACTAAATATTTCCATTTTATACTCCTTAATGAGAATGTTATATTTTTTCTTACCTGAGTGGCAGCTTGTTGCGTTGTTGTCTTAATGGTATTACTGACGTTTTTAACAGCGCCTACTGTTTTATTAAGAAACGCCGAATTCTCAAATAATCGACTACCAATTTTCTTATTTTCACCACCTACAGAACTGAACGAACCGTGTTTAGTGCATGGAGTTAAATCTATTTCCTGATTTGTCACTCCCATGTAAAGAAAACATACTGATTTTATTTTATGTATTGTATGATTTGAATATATATTTCCAACGGGTACACTGTCTTTTATAATCATTAATCGTGGTTCATAAATATTACTATGCTCAACTTTACCTACTATACCTTCTGTAATACCTAAACATTCTATATCTTCTATATCTGAGAGATCCCACGCTGAAAAAAAAATATTTTTATGAAAAATCATACTATTATTTTCACTCATTCTTACTTAGAATTTTAAATTAACGAAATTATAAGCAAGTTCACTTAACAATATTAATTATTTCATATTTATAATTAAGACGTAGACAGGAACATATTTCTAATTAAAAATTACATACCAGATCGAACAGAGAATGTCCCATTAACTCTATTCCACCATAAACTTGACTCGTTTCTAACAAATATGTAATATAATTCTGACCGAAATAACTCCATTGTTTTAATTTTCACGATTTATCGAACTCAACTCATACTGTTTATTGTTATTGTAATTTATGCCAATTTGACGTTTTGCTCATAAAAGGGGCAGCAGTAGATTGAAGCAAAAAGTTGATTTTGTTATGTTGGCCAAGAGTAAAATACAGATCAATAATGATGTTGTTGATTACAGATACAAAATATATATATTATGTTCTATATATGCAGACCCTAAATATAATTTATATGATAGACATAGTCCGGTGAAGCTGTGAAGACCCTGCCGGGTCTATAGCGTACTTAGTTCGAGAAAAAATATGATAGACAAATAATATGTATTTTCTATGTAATGGAGTGTGTGGTCGAGTGATTTCACCGGTGGTTACATCAATTTAATATCCATAGGTTCTTTAAAACCCAAAGCGACTTGCTAAATGTTAAAATACAAGTGACCAGCCTGTTGATTGTCGCACAGTCAATCTTTTCGAATGATTCCAGATATAAACTAATCTTTTAAAAATAATAGAATTCCTATATACTTTTTACATCTGTACACTACATCAAAATATAAAACTGAGAAATACTTGGTGTTCGAAATTTCCAATGTACCTTCAACTGAAGTAATGAAAAGCCTGTGATATCTTTCTGATTATAGGTCCATGATTATAGGCTAGTATTATTGTTATTTCTTTATATATTTACTTATTGTTAATGTATATAAGTAAATTTTGTTTCTAGTAAAACTCGTCTACTTAAAGTGTTAAGATAAATTCATATGAAGTTAGTAATTATTATTTTTATTCCACAGAAAAATGTAATCGTTAATATAATTCGACAAGAATTATTTCAGTCCAAAAAGTTTATAACCTTTGCCTAATACATATAACTGAATTTAGTTACATCCTGTAAAATTGTTATGTTGGTACATCGGATAACAAACTATGGCGCATCCGCTGCTAATGTAATACTACCATTTTATGTGAAATTACTTTTTCTTTGATCAACACGATCTCACCAGATCTTATACAAAATGGATTGGCAATTAACTTGTAGGATATGTTTGGAAACCGGTGATGTGGTTTCCCTATTTGATTGGGACGAAAATAACGAACAACTGAGTGACAAATACACCTTCTGCTGTGGCGTCGAGGTGTGTAAAAATTACTTACCACACCAAAATGGTTAACGGTGGCCACCCTATATTTCGTATAAAATAATGTTGCTATGGTTTAAGCTCATGATTTTCTGCAAAGGGATTTTATGATTTTTTCCTGACATCCCTGTGTTGAATTAAACGTATGTAAAATATCATTTTTTAATGTTTTAGCTAAGGAAAGATGATAGTTTACCTACACTAATATGCTTGAATTGCGTGGACAAATTAACGTTTGCACATAAATTCAAACAACAATGTCTCACTTCAAACGATACTCTGAAAGAATGTTTAGAAGAATTCAAAAAATCTTCTGCAGTTGCTTCAGCGTCCTCTTCCAAAGGTTAGTAAATGTTATTAAGAAGTGAATAATTAAGATGATAAAAACAGAACATATACATACTATATCCCTGTGAAGTACCAGAATTTAGCAGATTAACAAGGTTGAAGATGCTAATATGAATAATTAAAATTTAACTTTCAAGATGTTCTCCCTTTAGTCCTCAAAATGTTAATATATACGTAATTAAAAGAGATTTAGGATCTTAATTTCAAATCAAGTTTTACCTACAATTATTGTTCATTGTACAATGGAATTCCCAAGAACTAAATTTTTTTTAAAAATGATCCCACAATCATTTTACCATTTTGTATAAATTGCACACTGTACTTTTGCAAACGTTTCTCAAATGAACTTTAGTACATCAAACTTTATAATTTCATGATGAGAATGAAACGCAATTTCAAAATGTTTGGAAATCTCTACAATTTACTTTAATAGTGGTAGAGCTACGCTGAAACGAATACTGGTTTCAGCATGAATGGGTCCGCTCGTCCGGGATAGTAGCACCCTCTCATAGAAAACCGACATGAAGTAACAGTGCTTGTATTGTTGCGTTTCGTTCGGTCAGTGAGAGCGCCTGAGAAAAACCTCCCACCCCCTCTCCACTCTCCTCTCCCTCCCCTAACCCTTCACCCCTAAGGGTGGCAATGCACTTGCGACTCCACTGGTGTTGTTAGTGTCCATGGACGGTGGTGATCACTTAACATCAGGCGAACCCACCTGTTCGTTTGCCACCTACGACATAAAAAAAAAATTATAAATAGACCAGATTCTTCCTGTGACCTTGTCCGCGTGGAATAGTGTTTATAAAAACACCTTGGCGAATATTGCATTAATTTAGAACAAACTTGGTTTGCATAACAAAGGTTATAGTGAGCTAACCATAAAAGATAGACTGATGCAGTCATGGACTTTTTTTAGAATGTTTAAGAGTGGATCAGTTCTGTGATAAATGATTTTTGGCAAACATTAATAAGCGGTACACAGCGGAAGCTCTAAAAAAATATCAAAATACTACTACTTTTCTGGTTACAAACATAACTAGCTATCAATGACCTATCAGTGGTATTGACCCAAACAATTATAATAGAGTAGTCAGTCTATATGGAATTTTTATTTGGTCGTAAACATTTTAGATATACATAGTTACGTTATCAAACAAGTTGTAGATGTATTCATAGAGATAATTTGATTAATATTTATATCATTATTTTCTGTAATTTTTGTTTACAGTAACAGAGACAGAAACTATAACCATAAAGCAAGAAAATGGAGTATTACTCCAATATGAGCTACCAGTGGAGCATGAACCACACGGACAATGGACTAGAAGTACAATAAAAACCCCTGGGAATGCTGTTGTTACTAAATCACCTAAGATGAAGAAAAAAGGTCGACCTCGGAAATATCCTAATCAACAGGGCCATATTGGTATAATATAAAATTTATAATATTCATTTTATGATGATATATCTATTTTATAATAAATGCAACCAATTAAAAAAAAAACCACCAAAACATTGTTATAACAATATCTCAAGATTTCTTATTTAAATTTGAGGAGTTCTCAAATGTAAATTTAAATTTAAAAAGTTTAAATTAAAAAAAATGAAAATGGAACTCCACTTAAAATATCCTCTTTCCAATAGAAATTTACCAAATCTTTATAAATAAAGTAGTTCCAAGGTAAAAATCATAAAAAAAAAAAATAATACAAGGGAGAAACTTTAAATTCTCTATTGTAGCTTCTATATCAATAATGTATTCTATGTATATTCTATGTCAATAATTCATTTTTTTAACATAATAAATAAAATCTTTGAACATAATCTCACTTGATGGTATGTAGCAGCTTGTGTCTAGACTGTAATATGTTAAGCTTAAAGGAAACTCATTCTTAAGTGCATCTGCTGGAACAGATTTTCAAATTGAGGGTGTTTATCAGATTTAGGAAAATCCTATTACCACATTTTGTTGTATTCTTTATAACAATGATTTCCTTCACCATAATCATTTGGTTCATCCTAGAGATTACCAGATTTCCAGATTTGAACCTATGTCGAACGAGACTGTTTTTTTTAAATGTCAAATGGAGGCAAACAAACAGGTGGGTCACCTGATTTTAAGTGATTACCACTGTCCATAGACACTAGCAACACCAGGGAAGTTGCAAGTGCATTGCCATCCTGTGTATGGGGGAGGGGTAGGGAAAATGCAAGCACTGTTACTTCACGTCCGTGTTCTGTGTGAGACTAATTGGTTTATAGTTAACATTAATAAATTAATTCTAGCAAATATAATTGAATTTCTTGCCTTCTTTTTAAAATGGCCACCTGTGTGCGTACAGTTTCGCCAGTGTAAAATAAAGACGCAATTTTTAATGGCTATAGTGCCCATAGTATAGACTGTGTGTTCATATGTCAGTCATATTCTTTTATATATATATATATATATATAATTCTTCTGTATGTGACTGAATTTGTCCTAAACAGCTGGACAGATTTTGATGAAATTTTTGCGAGTGTTTAGGTGTATTCAAGAATGGATTATATTCACAATTAGACCCGGTAGGTGGCATTATGGTTAAATTTTAGGATTTTTTTATCAAAGCAGGACAACGTAATTTTAAGTTTAAGTAAATAAGTAAGTTTAAAAAATTATTGTAACTGTTTTGTAACCTAACAGATATGTCCCCATACCAACGAAAAAAGCCAAAAGAAAAGAAAGAAGCCGAGTCACTCACAAGTTTATTGGCGAATGGGACTTTGGAAGATGTCTTGAAGGAAGAACCTATGGATGATGATGAACCATTTGGTGATGGAGGTATGATTGTACAGTGATTGTTAGCATTAATATCATTCGAATTCTTTTTTACCCGACTTTACAGACCCATGGTTATATATTTTTTAATAAATGTGAAATTTAGTTTATTTGTTACGCTTTCACGCCTTAACTTCTCAACTGAGAATCATGAAATTTTACATATACCTTTTCATGGGTGTAGAAAAGGATATAATATCTTTTATCCAGAAAAAAAATGTTTTTCTGAAGGATATGTCAAAGTGAGTCCGAGTGAAGCCGAGTGCAAATCTGATATACAGTGGAATGTCTATAACTCGAATGTCAAGGGAAATGGAAAAGAAATCGAGCTAATGTGTTTTCGACAACAAGAATTTCGAGATGCAAAGAATCTAACTGCTAAAATTTCGACTTAGGTGCCATCTTATAACTATATTTTTTTACTTGTAGAGTCTAATTTAAGTGACAATTCCACCTTAGTTTTATGGGGTACTAACGTATTAACGCCACCGCAATGCGCGGTTTTTTTCATAAGTCAATATTTTACTATATTTTTGCTGTTTATTTTTTTTTTGTTGTTAATTCTACTTGTTAATTTAAGATAGTACATCTATATATAAGAAATATGTCTATATATAATAAATATCTATATAAGGTGAAAGGTTAAACATGGTTTTCTAGTATGTAATTCTATAAAATAATAATATCAAAACAAATATTAATAAATAACAAAGATAACCTAAGTTAAAGTTTGTTCTAAGACTTTCAAAAGTATCAACACAATCGTAATGAATTGGATAAGGAGCGACCCAGAGTTAATAACCTTCTATAATAAGACAGACAATTAACCCTTTTGTTTTTTTCATACCATTCCCACGTTCACTTTCAAGTGAAAGTGATATTACCCAACGGTTAATGACACTACGCTTTAACATAGAAGCATAGAGGATTGCGTGTAATTTTCGTATTATTTTAGATAATTAAGTCAAATGTTTACTACTGACACCTATTTTTGAATTGGTTCAGGAAGAGAATTGAGTGCAGAGTTTATAAATATTGCTACTGTCTAAACTTTCAGCCTGTATAAAAATTTTTTTCTTTTTTTATCTATATATACATATATAAAATAAAATAGAGGTCTGCTGCGGCTCAGTGCATCATTTGAAAACTACTGGATAGATTTCGATCAATCTATTTAGTTTTACTTCTTAGATATTTGGCCCTTATCTAATAAACAAATTATCACGATATTGTCATTTTTAAGTGCTACTAAAGACTAAAAAAATTTTGCTTTCAAATTTCTTAAATGTTTTTTCTTCTGCATGTCTGCATGTTCTGCATCTTAGAAGAAAAAAACACGCATAAAGTTACTGGTATCCGATAGTAATAAATAAAGAGGTGTGGTGAGGAGAAGAGGGGAGGGGAGGTGGGCCTCCGGCGCTCTCACTGACCGAACGAAACGCAACAATGCAAGCACTGTTACTTCACATCGGTTTTCTGTGGGTCGGGTGGTACAACCCCAGACGAGCCGACCCATTCATGCTGAAACCAGTAATAGTTTCAGCGTGGCTCTACCACCATTAAAATGATGGCTGATGGCTATAGGCAGTTTTATTATTATTACATTTGAAATTGTAGTTACGTTAGTCGCAGATTTTGCTTCTTATTATATTCTTTCTACATTATTGTTTTAGATTGCCCCGATGATGATCCTGATTTTATGCCTCAATATTATAACGAGGCTGAAGTTGAACCGGAAAAGGTTGGTATCTAGTTTTATATGATACTAGCTTTTGTTTCGTACTTCACTTGTGTTAATGTGATGGTAGACTATATTTTTTCTTGGTAAAAGGTACATGGTAGCGAAACGTAGTACATGTAATAATATTCCACATCAGTAATTAAGTGCTTATTAAAATATGTTTTTTTTTGTCATAGCAGGCACACGAACAGGTGGGTGTCACCTGATGTTAAGTGATCACCACCGTCCATAGACACTAACAACACCAGGGGAGTAGAAAGTGCGTTGATAGTCTGTGTTTGGGGGAAAAGGAGGAAGGGGACAGGAGAGAGTGGGAATATGGTCCTCCGGCTCTCTCACTGATCGAATGAAACTCAACATTGCAAGCAGTGTTCGGTTCGGTGTTTCTATGAGAAGGTACCCAGGGCGAGCCGACTCATTCATACTGAAACCAGTAGTAGCACAGAGTACGTTATATAAATAGAGGTCGCACTCGTTCTTTCTAATCAGCGCCTCTATAATACTAGTTTCGAACTAATATTTGTTGGTTGTAAATGTACATTTATAGCTATGTATGTATGCATACAACGGTACTGCGTAAATCGTATACAAGTTTTTAACCATTTTTATTTGTAATGAATATATTAATCGTAAGGCAAATCTAAATCCAAGTATGTATATGCAGCAGTAAATGTTTATAAGTATATCTGGAGATAGATAAAATTGTTTGTGGGAGACAAGAAAATTTAAGGGAGCACACTCTCGTAACAGATACGTAGTAAGCAAAGTGAATAAAAACAAATATCTGAAAGTTGTCAGTTTGAAATGTCAAAATTATTTGTCGTCCACCATCTTTTGTTATCAAACTTCCCAAAAAAAATATTATAACAGTGCCATCTAGGGAGTGGATTGATAACAAAAAATAGACGAGCCTTTTCCGTACGAATCCGGATCTGAGAAGTGAAAATAACGTGATTAGTAGCTTCAGCGTGGCTCGACCACCTTTGATATGTGTTGTTACATTTAAAAATGAGCTAAGTCCAATTTTAGCCGTTCCTAATATTTTACGTTATTTTTCAAGATCTTCAAATTTTCATACATGTAAAATTCATTATAAAAACAAAAAACGTTATGCACGGCAAAATTTGAACTTCGTTCTCGGTGTATAAAAACTGAAGAAAAAAAAAAGCATATTATATTAACGACTTGCATTTATCCGCGGCTTTTTCATCGTGAAATAATTAATTCGGGTTAAGTAACACCAGTGGAATTTCTCTAAAGGAAAATAAATACCCCGATTATGAAACATTCTTCGTTGGAGCTCCGCTCCTATTGGTCTTAGCGTGATAATACATATAGCATTACTCGATAAATGAGCTATCTAACACTGAACGAATTGTTCAAATCGGACCAGTAGTTCTGAGATTATCACGTTCAAGCAAACAAACACACAAAACCTCCAGCTTTATTAGTATACATCACTATTTTTTTCTCGTACTTAACTGGAGCCGTCATTCAAATTACAATAACTTTTGATGGAGTGGACCGATTTTAATGCAACAAAGACTAAGTTATTCCTGAGGATATGCTTTATGATTTAACTCAGTGATGCGTGTTAATACAAACAAACAAACAGACAGACAGACATTTCTAAAAATGATTAAAATGTATTCTATTACTTATTCTTAGACACATGCAACAATTTTTTCACGAAAATCGATGTGGGCGATCTCTAATATATGAATATTTAATATAATTATACATCTAATATTATGTTTATTTGTAATGAAAATTAAATATTCATTGCGAGCATCGCCGCGTATGCGCGTTGTTATCGTGCACTCGCGACAAGAGTCCCGGCGCCGTATTAAGCCACACATTATTTTCAATTCTCAGAATCAGATTTGTATGGAAAAGGCTCGTCTATTTTTGGTTATCAATCCACTCCCTAGATGGCACTGTTATATTTTTTTTTTGACAATTTTGATAACAAAATATGGTGGATGACAATTAATTTTGACATTTCAAATTGACAATTTTCAACTATTTGTTTTCATTCTCTTTGTTTACGTATTTGTTACGAGAGTGTGCTCCCTTAAATTTTCTTGTCTCCCACAAACAATTTTATTTATGTCCGGATCTACTTATAACATTGACACCTGCATATACATACTTGGATTTAGATATGCCTTACGATGAATATATTCATTACAAATAAAAATGATCAAACACTTGTATACGATTTACGCAGTACCGCTGTATGCATACATACATAGCTATAAATGTACATTTATAATCAACAATGTTAGTTCGAAAGTCATATTATAGAGGCGCTTATCGGAAAGAACGAGTGCGACCTCTATTTATATAACGTACTCTGTGGTAAGCCACGCAACGCCTACGCGATACCCGTGCCGCCCACTCGCGCCTTCATTAAATAATTTTTAATTACATCTATATGTAATAAGACTTTTTTGTAAATACTTTGTAATAAAGAGTAATAACTGTAATCGATAAAGTACAGAAACCTTACATTTACATTCTTATTATATTTGGATTTCACTCGTTTCAAAATATAACGAGACACATTTTAAATTGTTCAGGAATCAGCAAGTCCGAAGAAACCGGGTCGGCCGCGCAAACGCAAAGCTCGCGAACCGAAGGCGAAGCCGAAGGATGACGGTGAGGATGTACTGCTTAAAGAGACGATCCTCGCGTTCTCAGAACCGATACCGGACCACATTCTCAACCCCAAACCGAAGAAGAAATATCCCAGCAGTAACAAGAAGAGATATTCGTATGAGAAAACGTGAGTACAGTTTGCCCAATTTATATTCTTATAGATATATATATACTAGCGTGCTCGGCGGACGTAGCCCCGCCCTGATAAATGGATAAATGTATGTTTTGTAAAAGGCCCGCATGGTCTGAATACTACAAAGGAACAAACTGGCCGTCCCATGTTTCAGACTTAGCAAAACCAGTAATCGTTTTTTAGGTAATAGTGTTAGGTTTTACAATAAAGTCCCAAAGCATATTATATCGATTTGCCGAACTGTAAGTTTAAGTGCCACGTCAAGCGGGTTTTGGTGTCAAAAGGCTATTATAGAGTGGATCAATATGTGAACGATAGTGATGTCTGGAATTGACTCCTCTCTGTGCGGATGCAAAAACGATTGTATGGTGTATTGAAAATATATATGTTAAAAAGATGTACTCGATCGAGTTTCTTGCCGGTTCTTCGCGATGACTGGGTTGTTTTCCGAACCGGTGGTAGTTTTTAATAGAACACGTCTGGAGGTTGTTCAAAGACTAACTAATTTATTATTTATAATACATAGACAATTATCAATAAGTATTGCAAATAGTTGTTAACAGATGGTGCTATTAGGTATATTAAAGAACATTATTTTGATAATAATTTTAACAGTTTTGACGTCCATAAGCGCCTTATTAGGGCCTAAACTGAACAAAGTATTTTTTTAAGTGATAATTTAAAAAAACCTTGACGAATTATATATATAAACCTTCCTCAGTAGTTTTTGCGTTTTCGCGAACAAACAGACAGACGTGGCAAAGGGCTATTGTTTTATACCATATAATGATGAAATTTCAAAATGAGCTAAATCTAATTTCAATTGTTCATGTAATGTTCATGTGTAATATTTTGAACAATTCCAGTTTTTATACACTGAGAACGAAGTTCAGATTTGGCCTTTGAGTTTTTTTTATGACCTTCACCTTTTACATGGACATAATTTGAAGATCTTGAAGAATCAAGTAAAGTATTATCAACGGTTAAATTGGATTTAGCTCCTTTTGAAATGTAATAGTCTCGTATATAAATAGCTGACCCGGCCACGTGTTGCTGTGGCTCAGTAATTACGTGTACAATTAAATTTATGATAATGTATCTCCGTGTTGCCATCTATGGGATAACAGTTGGCTCGACTGTTTTCTGTCAATAATTTAAAGTATCATCGCTTCGAGACTGATGAAACTTACAATTCATAACAATAATCAAAATTGTTGGTGCGCATTATATATTCAGGTTTCCGAACGCACAAGCATCCCTTCCGCCCACCTTCCTTCCTTCCAATCACTGCCAATTACGCCACGATCCTTACCGCGGACGCAACAAAAAACGTTATCTCGCATAGTCATACGCAAGAATTGCTAGTCACGATGCTAGTTCCAGTCACGCTAATCCCAATATAGTGCATATTAAATATCGCCGCGAGTGAAGTGCATTGAAACCCGCATCATCGCATTACCGGTGAGTCCGCAGTCCGTTATTCCGCAAACCCTCCGCTGAATCAGCCCCTTTACACGCAATCAAACCATTGACAATCATTTAATCTGTAGTTCAAAAAATAGTGAGGCAATTTCATCGAAATATAAATTATCCTATCGAAAAAATTGATTAAAATCTACCCAGAATCCGTTTTTGTTTGATGCATGCACAACCGCAGACCTTTATCATTTAATCTAAATATATAAAAATCCAGTGTCATGACGTTTGTCCACGATGAACTCCGGAAACTATTTAACCGATCTTCATGAAAGTGGACATTTCTGTATAATTTGTTATAGTTATATAACATCAGTTATATAATATCAGTATAGATTTGGTTCAATTTGAGAGATAGGATAAATTTTATTTCTATTAATGACCTTAATATTTTTTAAATTACAAATTAAATGATTGTCAATGTTAATTATTGTTATTAATTGTAAGTTTCATCAGTCTCGAATAGATGGCGCTTTAAATTAATTTGTTGACAGAAAATTGTAGCACCGACTGTTGTAGATATCTCACAGATGGCGTCATGTTTTAATTTTGATTTTTTTTTCAACTCCAGTTTATTTTATGATGTACGTGTTCTGCTAATCTAATTACTACGTTACCTAGCTTTTTCTGTATCAAAGCCACAGCAACGCGTGGCAGGATCTACTAGTTTATACATATATACAACAGGCCTTTCTTTGTCACTTCTATTTTAGGGACAAGTCAATTTTCGAAAATTATAAGTCCATTTTTTTTACGCCCTCTACTACTGGGATAAACCACTGTGCGACGCGGTAATTGTTCAAGAAAGATAGATTTTGTATTGGGATAATTTTAACCTTTTAAAAAAGATCCAATATCTTTCTAAGGGTCCAAGATTGTTTTTTTCCCCAAGCTCTTTCACTTTTTTTTTGGCAATTATTTTTTATTTTCCAAATTCTTTTTAAGGGCCCTGCATATATAGGTATATTTATGTAATAGGCACACTTGTGAGACCTGCGGATCTTCTTTCACTTCAAATGCAACCCTCCAGGCCCACATACGACGTCATCTCGGAATCAAACCATTTGTCTGCAGGTATGTTGATATATTTAAGATTTTACAAATACTACCTAAGTTTTATTAATTCGTATAAAGGAATAATGTTGGTCTGGAAAGGTCCCATTGCTGGAACAAAAACCCCTTCTCTAAGAGACAGTACGGGCATAATAAACACGGAGTCCATTTTGCTGTTTTCATATGCAGAGAAATCCACAGTTCTATATTTTTACCACATACGGTTGTACTACAAAAACATTTTCTCAGATTCAGGTTTCCTTACAATGTTTTCCTTCAACACCAGCCTATAGTGTTGCCAATTAAAAATAGTAAATGTATCCCAATTCTCGAAAATTCGATGGTGTATTTATTATGGTGTGGTTATTCGATTCTGTGAATATCGAATCATTTAAACTCGACCACGAAAACCTAATAGTTAGAACCATATGTTCTCATATAACAGTGCAGTAATTTACTTGTATTCTTAAATAATGATGGTGCAATCTTTGAGTGAATTTATATTAATTAAATAGATAAAATAACCACCCTACTTTGTCGCCTCTGATTTTATACAGCTCATATATACTCTTGTTATATATATGGCAATATTAAAACTGGACTTAAACTATGTATGTTATATTTCTATATTTTTATAAAATAATGTTTTATATTATATATCGAGAGCTTCATAAAAAATGGGCGTATGAAAGTAGTATTCAACATTTTTTATAATGCTCTCTTGAACTTTTTTAATATAACCTTTGTAATCGATTCTTGTGTCCTTTAGAGTTTAATATGTTCTCTGTATATGCTGTACCTTAGCGGTATAAATACGTAATCTATTTAATAAGGTATTGCGTTTGGGTGTTATTTACTCAGAAAATTCTAGAAACCTTTAATGTTTTCTATTTTTAAAAGTAATAATAAAATAATTGAAGCGTCTGTTTGGAATGTCAAGGTCGGAACTTTTTACTAAATGAACGAGAAAATATGTGGTACTTATAACATAAAAAAATAAAAGAGTAGCTTAGGCTACCTTTACTTTAGTAAAAAAATTAGGGTTCCGCACAAATATGATAAACCAAAGAAGCAGTGTCCAGGACTCTACGCGCACGTTTATTATGATTTTTTCTTACTTAATGGAACATGGAAGAAGTCGCATGTAACAGCTATTAATATATAATATTGTTGGTATATAAGAGAGATAAACTCCGACATCTTTCAACCGATTCCCGGGAAAAATAACATACCTTAGTTTGTTGTCTAGAAGAAGACTTTATGCTATCCATTCTATCGGAACTCGCCGCGAGATGACGCTGCGATATATAAACTTCTCTATCCTTCGTATAGATATTTGAACAGGGATAAAAAAAATCTACAACTATTTGATTTTCTATAACTCGGTCTAGTTCCACATAGCCCAAAGCCTTTGATAGGGAGTTGTATCGTAGTCTTCCTTCTAAGCTGCAGGCGTACGGACTCTTCGATAATGTACGCAAGTGGATCTCTTGTTTTCTAAATGAGAGCACATTACGTTTCCTTGTCGAAGAATGGGAATCACAGTTCATGTTAGCAAATGCTGTGGAGTTCTCAAAACTTTGTAATTTTCGCCCACTTTGTTTCTTCTATATAATATCAATGATATGTTTCCTTTGAAATATATTTATTGCTATACCTATATACAATAACATCAATGGGTGCCACCACAGCAAGTCTTTTTGCGATCAGGGAGAAGAGAGAAGGATAACTTGTTAATTTGAAATCAAGTGATCTGGTTGGGTTTAGTGCTAATAAAACACCGATGTGCGCGTTTATTGGTAACAAATCCAATTTTCCTTTATTCTTCGGATCGTCTCGCTAGCAATGCGAGTCGTCCCACAGTTTTAGGTACGGATGTTCGCAGCGTCCTTTATCTTAGGGATTACATCAGGAGCATTAATTCCACTATATTTCGGAGACTCGGGTACTGAAATGGTTTTGCACGCCCGACCAGCTGTGTCTCCTTTACAAGGAACAACTTTGGGCGGGTAGGAATACTGTTTCGCACTTCTGTGCCGGATCCGCAAAATTCCCTCTGGATACCTTAGACAGGTTCCAGAGACGGGCTATCCGTATTGCTAACGATGCATGCTTTACTGAGTTGGTCCGTCGTTCAATTACGCAGGAACATTGCTTCACTGTCTCTATCATGACGAATGTTCTGAAAACCTATTCAATTTAATACTTTTTTCTCCCTACCCTAACTGAAAACGCACGCTGGGCATCTGAGCCACAATTTTAGGGTAAATTGCATCAGGGGGCGTGAATTAAAGAGTTCGCAAAGTCCTTATCTTTTGTGTGGCCTGTGCGTTTCCTCCTTCTTACGACATGGGGACCTTCAAGTGTGATGATATGGTGATGAAACATTTATTCTTGCCGGCATAACATTAGATATTAGCTGTCAAAGGGCAGCAAACAGGTAGATGGCCCATCTGATGTTAAATGTTTACTTCGCTTTATGGACAATTGCAACAGCAGGGACATCACTATTGTGTTACCGACCTTGAAGAGCGTGTTTCAATCTCTTTTTGAAGAGCCCCATGTCATAACCTTGGGGGAACACTATTACCGGGTAACCCATTCCACAACGACAGCGAACACACAATGAAGTTTCTAGAAAACCTTATGGTTAAACGACTGGCGATAGTTTGTGTTACGGTGTTTTGCCTTGTTTAAGATTTCATTGTGCATACCATCAGGCATAGTGCAGTCACTTTGCCGTCTTACAACAATAAAAATCGACAGTCAATATGGGGTCGCAATGACCACACCCACTAGGCCGGGGTACCTAGCCTAGGCAAGTGGACTGTATTTAAATTGGCTATAGGTACCTCTTAAAAATATATGCCGAAAGTACTTCTTTATAACCGGGATAAAGGCTTATATGATAAGTCTTCTCCGCCGCCGTTAATAGCACCAGCTTTCCAAAGTGCACCCACAAAAAAAAAAAAGAAACATAATTCCGTGCCGCCGTGCCGTTAGTGTCGACGAACGAGTCCGCGTGTAAGCGCGGGTTTCGAAGAAGTGACCGAGCTTCATCGATTTTTCGTTCATATACAACGTGTAAAAAACAGTATTGCCTACCCCCCAATCAATTTATGCCCGAACATCTACACCCCCTGGTTATCAATAGTGCCGGATTAGTGAGACTACTGTATTAGGTCCTGATGTTCTAATCCACTGTTGGTGTTTATTAGAGATGTGATGATATGTGACGTAATAAATCTTATGACTCGTCCCGTTCCCCTTTCTTATAATTTGTTACGTAATATATAGATGGCCCCATGTTGTAAGACGTATTAAATTGAAATAAACCATTTCGCCGGCAGTGTATGCGGGTACGCGTGCGTTCGGAAACTGGAACTAACGCGTCACATGTTCCGTCACACGGGCGAGCGACGGTACAAATGTCGGATGTGCGATAGAAGATTCGGCGATTTCGGGAGCCGGCAGAAACATGAAAGGCGAGTGTTGGACCTTTTTGAGAATTGTATTTGGAACGTTACTGGGGCGTATTGTATCGTATTATGAATTCTTCTTCTTACTTTATTTTTGGCAACCAATCTTCTAGTAGATTATTACTGCTATTGTCGAGTAGGTAGTGATATTTCAAGTTTCTTGCGATCAATGAACTAACTTGGTGGCCGTCATGTTACAATTTTCCAGGGAGTTTTTGTGGCAAGTCAGGATCCATGCTCCGTGTTATTATTTCGCATCCACTTCACATGTTCACAATAACCTAACTATATAACATAAAACTTCATCAATATTTAAAATATAGTGCAAAATAACACAAGGTTATGAATAAAATATAAAATCCACTACATGACATTCCAATAGCTAGTAAAAAAAAACATATTATGAATTTTAGTTTCTAAATAACTAATCAATACACTAGCTGCTTCTCGTCTGTTTTTTTTGGGTGAAAAAGACAACTACCTTATTTCTTTTTCTACTGCAACAAGATTTGCCAATTTTCATTAGAATTTGCCGTTATTGTTAAAAGACAAACATTTAAATACGCTATCAACTGCACGCGACTTCACCCGAGTTAAATTACAATATATAATTTAATGATAATAAAATATAGCTAGGTGTCAGCTAGTGGCGAATCATAATAAATAAAACATAAAAACTATCCTCGAGTAACATTTACGTGAGCGGCCATTCATTGTCATCTATCAGAATTTCTTGGAGTTTATAATTCTCATGTATGCCAACGTCTATTTCTAAATATACACCCTTTTTTTAATCGGTTATGTGATGAATTTTTGGAATTCATGACATCCACATTTTCAAAATGTTATAAAAAATATATTTCCAGAACCATCGATTTTCGTAACTTTTAAGATATAGTTACTTAAAAAAGAATAACTTGAATGGATTTGTAAATGTTGTTATATTTTACTCATACATACATACTCGAATGATTTAATTTATGACAAAATCAAATCACTGTCTCAGTGTGGGATTTATTTTAAATAAAACATGTATCGATTTTATGAAGACATTTAAATGTTAAAAACATTAAAACCATGAAATTTCCAACAAAAAAATCTGTATTTGGAAATCCGTTACTTTTCTGTAAATGAAATTCTCTGTTTTTTACGTTATTCATAACTATTTTAGAAGATAATACTGTGTTGTAGGAGAAAATACTGTATTGTAGGAGACAGTACCGTATTCTAGAAGATAATGCTATGTTGCAGGAGAAAATATTGTATTATAGGAGACAGTACTGTATTCTAGAAGATAGTACTGTGTTGTAGGAGACGCGTTCTGTAATTCTGAGTATTTACACAACCAATACCAATTATAGTCTTTTTGATAACGGTTACAATTATTTGAATTTATTTCGATCACGAATACAATTGTCCTAGTAATTTTCCAAACGCATTGACTCTATTAAATAGATAAGAAAGTTTCCTTTGTCAGAAAGACAGTTTTAATCAAGGTACAACAGCATAACGGTGAGTGTGCAGCATGCAGACTTAAGGAAATTGACACAAGAGTTGGTACGAGGTAGTCGAGGTATTGGGAGATAAGAGCACGTTAATAATTTGTTCTATACATTTAGTACACTAACATAGAGATAATTTTAAGGGTAATATTGTCAATACTGATGACAAATAATGTATAAATCAAGTGAGTTTATTTGTTTACTTGTTATATTCTTGTGTTTGTCAATCATCATTACGATGTGAAAAACTAAAAATATTTTATTCTTTATACGAGCTGAGGACCAAGGCTTCCGTCTCGTATAATGGTTTTGTTGTTTTATCAGAACTATGTCTTTTGTTTCGATCAATTGTGGGCGTATTTGTATATTTTTATTGTAATTTTATAATTACAGCTTAGCCTTTATTGAAACACGAAATGATATACAGCCTAGATTATAACGTAAAAGTTTTTAATGTACTAATAAAAATTTTGTCCGAATCTGTCGAGCCAATTCAGAGATAATAATAAATTTATATATTTGACCTCCCATTTACATTCGTAATACGATAGTTTATGAACAAAAAAGGGAAAAGTATACATTTTACAGAACAGTAAAGTAAAGGTACTTATCCAAAAACTAAGAGACATATATTTTATCTGTATTGAGTCTTAAGTATATTGCATTTTATAGTATTAACGTGTTTTTATTGTCCCGGTATCTCGAGTGAATTAACGGCAAATATAATAGTTTATAAACGGTAGTTGATATTATATGAATACGGTTAGTGTTTGCGGATTTGCGTGCGTCATGAAAGAAGCCCTGAAGCGTCACATGTTGGTGCACACCGGCGAGCGTCCTTACAAGTGTCGTATATGCGAAAGACGATTCGGCGATTATGGGACACGTCAGAAACACGAGAGGTAACTTTCTTTCTTCTATGTTTGGCTACCAATCTTCTAGATTATTACTGCCATTGCAAGTGTCTTGTGATCATTTCAATATTCTAACCAGACGGTGGCTCCCTTGTTAGAACTTTCAATAGAGTTTTGGAAGCATCTCAGAATTTATGCTCCATGTTATTATTTCGCATCCACATCACTTGTATACAATAATCGAATTATATTACGTAAAACACCACCGATATTACAAAATATGTAGTCAAAATACACAGAAGTTATGAATAAAATATAAAATCCATTATATGACAGACTAAAATTCCGCCAAAACTCCCAAGAGGTAAGCTATATTTTAATAAAACTTGCCACAAAATAGATAATTACAGAAAGTCAACACCATATAACGGCGCACAGTGTGTTATAAGAGCTGAGTTGGCGACACGTATGGTTTATGTATCTATTTGATGGGTCTAGTTATGATAAAGACTTGACGAAACTACCGACAGTATAATATTATTTAGTTAAACGGAAATTAATTCGTACTTTGGACCAACGTTTTTTGGTAAGCAATTTATAAAGTTAATAGCGGGCCGGGTTTTTTTTTTTCGAACTGACTACGCTATTGACCAAGCGAGCTCTTAACAGCTTCACCGGACTACATTAGCGGGCCGGGCGGACATTGTAATGTTGTTGTCCTGCCTTGATAATAAAAAAAAAACTAAAATTCAACCGCAGCGCCACCCACCGGGTCCAATTGTGAATCTAAACCATTCTCGGATTCACTGGAACACACACAAAATTTCATCAAAATCGGTCCTGCCGTTTAGGAGGAGTTCAGTGACATACACACACATAGAAAAAAATTATATATAAAGATTTACGTTGTACGTAGGTAACTAAATTGTAGATTAGCTGGAGTCATCTTTCTGTACTTACCTATTTGGTAACAATATCGTCCATTGGCTAACTTGGCTAAGTGATAAAGTCGGATGCTGTAAACTATAATGATAAACTGTTCCCCTGTAGCTACCCACAGCGCCACCTGACGGAATCCGAATATATGGATTTCATAATTGGCGCAAAACCGATGTATATTTACAAATAATAATCATTTTGATCCATAAAGTTGGATTGTTTTAATAACGACTACAGCGCCATCTTTCGCACGTATCTTAGCTATGAATCATTGTCTCACAGAACAATGAAATTCAATGAAAATGATTTATGGTATCAGATCATAATTTCTATTTACTTAGATGTTTTTTTACCTTGAAAATGGTATACAACTTTAACAGTCATCTTTTTAATACATAATATTTAATAGACGCGTTTACAATTATATTAACTAGGCGAGCTAATAAAGTGATATCGAACAAATTATAATTTCACTACCGCTTAGCCAAGTTTTGGTCATCAGAATCTAGTATATATAATAACATTAATTGTCATGGAAGCTGATAAAGTTACCTGCATTTCGAGGAACGCAGGTAAGATTTATAATATTTATATCTATAATCTATTTTGGTTTAAAATATTTTCAAGAATGAAATGAGGTTAGTGAATAAGAAGAATTATACAATCAAACAATCTGTTTAAATACCATCGCATTGGTTTTGGTTTTACAATATAATAAACAGCCATCGGTTTTCCGGTTTTTCAGAATCAGAGTAAGGTTGACATTGGCGCCCTTTCTCTTCAGTATTTGAGAGTCTAGATACGACGGGAATTCCCCTGGCATAGACATCACACCGAGAACACTTTCAAAATTAACCAATTTTATTTGCCACATTTATATGTGAATTGATTGCCACCTCAATCTGATGTTAAAGGTCGTTACCGTTGGAGATCTGGGCTGTTAATTTATATTTCTCATCATGAACGACGATAGAAGTCATAAATACAAAATAAATATTATTAACTTTGTTAATTGTTGTTTCTTCTAATACATACAGGTTGCATATGGGAATCCGTCCGTACCAGTGTTCGCTGTGCGGCAAAGCCTTCACGTATTCGTATGTCCTCTCTAATCACATGCTAACACACACCGGGGAGAAGAAATACTCGTAAGTATTGATTTTAATATTCAGTTTCAGTATAGACAGTTTATATATTTCAAGCTGTATAACAAGCCTAAGAGTCGCCTTTACGATGCACCTGACACCATCCTCTTATTGGGCAAGATTCCCACAATGTTACTTGAGCTGCATAGCACTTTATATTTTTTAAAGAGAAAAATTAAAAATTTCGTATTTGATCTATCTCCAAATATTATACTGAGTATATTATTACACGTTACGTAATGTATGTATTTTTGTTACTTGCAACAAAAAATACATAAGTTTGTCTCGTTAATTTTTAATTAAGGTATTTGAAGAATAATTAATTATATTAATACATATTAAGTTAAAATATATATATGCGAAGATTACCCAAAGGTAGTGCTCGATAAGAGGAGAGAATTACAACCAAAAGTCAAGGAAGAAAGGGAGAAAAGTAACTATGCTTTCATAAACTATGATAAGCTAGTAATTAGAGAGGGGAGACTAGGAAATGAGAAGCGCAAGAGAGACCCATCAACCTCGCCGAATGTAATGGAACAATCTCGTAAACAACAATTAACAACAAAAACAAAAATGAATAGACTTAACGCATTTGATGTAATGAGGAACAGGAGCAATTCTCTCAACTCGCTATCTACTGAAAATCTGACACCTGAATGAAAAGCAAAGGAAATAGTCACCAGCCACCGGAAGAAAACAAGTAAGCAAGAACCGAATAACATTAAGAACAAAACATTCCCCAAGCCGACTGGTCCTCGTGGGGAATTAGACCACAACCCTCCACCTACCAAAAAAAAATATACAAGGGATAAAACAACCCTGAAAGTATGCGCTTTCTATGTAAGATCATTATCATCAACAGAAAGGTTCCTGGAACTAAAGTATGCACTAAAATATATTAAATGTGATATTTTGGGACTTTCAGAAGTTAGAAAAATGGGCTGCAATATTGAAGAACACAGAGATTATATATTTTGCTATATTGGACAAACTAAAAGTCTACATGGAATGGGGTTTCTAATAAAGAAGAAGTTTAAAAACAATATATATAACTTCACAGGAATTTCTGAATTTAAAATGAATTTGCAATTAATATTTGAATATTTTTCCATGTCAATAATTCAAGCATACGCACCTACAGAAAGATCACCAGAAGATGAAATTGATCAATTTTATAAAGACTTAGAAATGGCCCATACACTCGCTGATGATATAGTCTTAGTAATGGAAGACTTCAATGCTAAAATAGGCAAACCCAACACAGATCACTATCCAATCATGAGGCCACATGGATTCGGAGAGCGCAATGAAAGAGGTGATCGTCTCATAAACTATGCTTTTGAGTACAAACTATCAATAATGAACACGTTTTTTAAGAAAAAAGAGACCCGTAGATGGACTTGGATATCACCCGACCAAAAGACTAAAAACGAAATTGATTTTATTATGATAAACAAACCTAAATTAATTACAAATTTTGAAATACTAAACAAAATACGATTTCCTTCTGATCATAGACTATTGAGAGCAACATTATGCCTAAGACTTCCACCAAAGTGTAGGAAAAACTTTGCGACATTATTAAATATTCCGAAGACAGAAGTTGAAATAAAAAATTACATGGTACGTTTACAAACATACATAGAAAACGAAAAAGTGGATGAAACCGAGGTCCAAACCTACTATAACTTCTTGGAAAAAGGTATCATGGACAGTCTGAAGTCTAAAAACAACTAAAATAAAACAACACAAAATATTTGGCAAAGATACTATTAATATTAAGATAATATAATTATAAAATATATTATCTTAATATTAATAAAATTAATCAAAAAAGATAAAATAAGATACACTAATTAATAAAAAGACGCACTCGCTTATTACAAGCTAAAAATAAAACCATAGATATGAAAAAAGAACTTACTACATTGTATAAACAAACCAATAGATCAATTAGAAAAGACTACAAAAATTATAGACATGAAATGATCACAAGAAATGTTAACAATTTCAGAAGTACCAAAAAAGCCCATAAACAACTAATCTCAAATAAAACATGGATACTAAAACTCGAACAGAAATCAGAAGGAACAAACTCAAGGAAAGATACAGCATGCAACAAATTTTTACAAGAATTTATATCGAAAAAGAAATAACAAGGAAACTGAAATTACAAAGGAAAATAGAATTGACTATATCAAACCAATTGAAGATTTAGAAGTTTACAAACAAATAAAATGTTTAAAAGCTGAGAAAAGCCCAGGCCCGGGTGGGTTATATAACGAATTTCTTAAGATAGGAGCACCTATACACAACTGTTTAATATGGTATTAGATAAAGAAATGGTACCAAAACAATGGTGCACCTCGGATATAATTCTACTTTTCAAAAAAGGAAACCTCCTAGATGTAACCAACTACAGACCCATAAGCCTATTATCAAGTGTATACAAACTGTTCTCATCTATACTTTTAAAAAGAATATCACAAGATATTGATAAAATGCAACCTAAGGAACAAGCAGGATTCCGGTCAGGCTTCAGTACAATAGACCACATACAGACACTAGAACAAATAATAGAAAAACACCGAGAGTTTAATAGACCTCTGTATGTGGCTTTTATAGACTTCAGTAAAGCTTTTGACAGTATTAGTCACTGTTCAATCTGGAACGCTCTGCAACGTTCAAATGTTAACCAAAAATATATCAATATTTTAAAATATATATACACAAATAGTACAAGCAAGGTAAAACTAGAATCTAAAGGAGAAGAAATACTCATAGAAAGAGGAGTCAGGCAGGGAGACCCTCTGTCTCCGAAACTTTTCATAGCAGTGCTCGAAAACATATTTAGCAAATTAGACTGGTCAAACAAAGGAGTGCAAGTAAATGGATGCTACCTAAATCATCTAAGATTCGCTGATGATATAGTTATAATAGCCGAAACCTCTAGGGACTTGGAGGAAATGATGATGTCACTTGATCAAGAAAGCTCAGAAATTGGATTAGAAATGAACGTGAATAAAACAAAGATAATGACTAACAATCATAAGAGACCTATTGTTATAAATGGAAACAACATAGAATATGTCAGCGATTACATATATTTGGGTAAACAGTTATCACTTAACAAATCCAGTAATGAAGATGAAGTAGCAAGAAGAATTAATATAACTTGGAAGAAATTCTGGTCACTGAAAGAGGTTCTTAAAGGGAACTACGGTTTGCACTTAAAAAAGATTGTCTTTGATACATGTATTTTACCCTGTTTACTATACGGTTGTCAAACTTGGGTTTTTACCAATAAAATAAAACAAAAAATCAAATGTACCCAAACAGCGATGGAAAGAAGCATGTTAAAAATTAGGAGAATACATAAAGTGAAGAGTAATGTAATAAGACAAAAAACGAAATTAACAGATGCTGTCATGCATGCACTTACATTAAAATGGAAGTGGGCTGGACATATCGCACGTTACTCCGACAAAATATGGACAATAGAAACTTTAAAATGGAAAGGCCCACAAGGCAAGAGGAAAGTTGGTAGACCAATGAGACGGTGGGCTGATGATATTACACAGACGATAGGAAAGGAGTGGATTAATTTAGCCAAGGACAAGGATCTTTGGAAGAAGATGGAGGAGGCCTTTACCCAAACAGGGGTCCATATTTCAACCAAAACAGACTAAACATACTTATAATATTTTATAATATAAGAATTTTCTAACTTAAAAAAAATAAAAAAATTGTAACTTTGAAATGTGGAATAAATGGCTTTATTATGATTATTATTATTATATTAAGTTAAAACCTTCAACTAACAATAGCACTCATTCCACACGTTTACAATTAAATTAATTAGTTTGTTGATAAGGTAATAATTATTTTAAGAAATATATTTATTATAAACCAATCAACTTTACTACAACACTCTATAAAAAAAATATGTTTATACTTTTTAGTTCACTTACCTATAAAAGTGTGTTTTTCTAGTTTTCGCTTTAAAATATCATCTATTTTATTAATCAAATACGGGTTCTGGTTAGATTCATTGCGTTCCAATAATTTTTGGTAACTTGTTTATTACATGACATTTAGTTTATATTGTTACTGCGATAACAGATACAGAACAAGAACAAATTGAATGTATATTTTAATTATATTATTTTTTTATTTAATTAACATGACTGATGTTTATCAATTCCCTTTCTCTAATCAGATGTGCTCCATGCGGTAAAAAATTTACGAAAGCCCACCATTTGAAATACCACAACAAGGTCCATCATAAGGAATTGTACATACAACAGCAAATCGAACTCGAGGCTAAGAAAGCCCGGCAGCAGATAAAATTGACCAACCTCACAGATAGCGTCACCGGACATATTGTCGATGGAACACTACAGTTCATACAGACAAATTCGGAAGGTAAAGAATGTTATCTCAATATTTAAAAAATCCAGGGTCATGATGTTTGTCCACAATGAACTCCGAAACTACTTAACTGACCTTCGTAAAAGTTGGCATTTATGTATAATTAGCTTAACACATAGCCGAATCTCTTAAAAGGAGAAAAAACCCGATTTTGAAATATTCTTCATTGATGCTCCGTTCCTATTGGTCTTAGCGTGATAATATATAGCATATAGCCTTCCTCGATAAATGAACTATCTAATACTGAAAGAATTTTTGAAATCGGACCAGTAGTTCCTGAGATTAGAGTGTTCAACCTAACAAACAAACCTTCCAATTTTATATTATCAGTATAGATTTGGTTCAATTTGAGATATAGGATAATTTATATTTCGATGATTAATGGCCTGAATATTTTTAATTACAAATTAAATGATTGTCAATGTTGGTTATTGTTATGAATTGTGAGTTTAATCAGTCTCTAACAGATGGCGCTTTAAATTAGTTCGTTGGTAGAAAACTGTAAAACCGACTGTTATAAATATCTCAGAGATGGCGCAACGTCTTAGATAACTAGCAACCGTCTGTCTCTTCCTTTTCGTTAATCTGTGTATAACTATTATAAAATAGGTGTTCTGATGCATGACAAGACGATTTTTATGCCATGTATTTTATATCTTGCCTTTAGATGGCGCTGTAGAACACCCTACTTCTGCACCATTCAACCAATCACCATGAAAATGATGTCTTTAAAATTTGAACATAAAAAATACTAGAGCCATTGCTCGCGGATTCGTTCGCGTTAATGTAGACTTGACCTACCTCTCGGAAACAGTACTTTTTTTTGTATAAAATTGTTCTTGTACGCAAAATTTAATGATAATCATCCAACCAGCCATATAAGTATCAGTAGTTAGACGTAAAAACGTAACGAACTTATTTTCGCATTTATAATATTACTTACAAAGGACTATATCTCTTTAGTTACAAATCAATTTTTTATTAAAAAAAAATAATAATTACAATAAATGCAGAGCACAGTTAAGTATAATGTTCAAAGTAATAAGAATAAAAATAAACTGTAAAGCACGGGGGGTATAGCAGCTTCATATTAGTAATTTTGTAAAATCGGAGCGGTAGTTTCAAATATTATCTCCTACAGGCTACTCATAATCAGTGTCTCACTCGGATTATCATATATAGAGAAAAGAATAACATATTTGTAATCATTGATCTTATTCTAAAGTAATATTATTTTTACTCAAAATTATTCATTCTTTCTTTTAAGTGTATCACAACACTAACTTAAAAACCTGTCTTCTATTGCAAGGAATTTTCAACATCTGTGTAATGATTAGATAATTTGAAAAAGACTATATTAACTAATAATAATAATAAAGTTTTCGTAAAGTTTATTAATTCTGTGTCAAATCTATAAATAATGAATGTATATAATTATGCACAAGAATAATTAATTAATGACCCTGAAGAAATATTAAATTATCTTGAAAAATATGTATTTTTTATTTCTGGTGCTTAATGTATCTTGATGCAAGTTTGAAGCTGATACCTTCTATAATAATTATTTTACTATGAACTAAATTTGTTAGTTGTCTGTCTTTCTATAGAAAATATCATGAGTTTGTAATTAATAACTTATGTTATTAGATGGTGAGCAAGATGGGCAAATGCAAGTTGTTGAGGAGCAAGAGTATGATAATGATGAAAAGGAAACGGATCGAGCTGTGGCCAATATGCAAGGGGTAAATTTATACTTGATATATAATATTGAATTATAGTACATATGTAATTTTTTTTAAAATTGTAGCATGATTAATTAACAATACAATATCTAATCGTAAGCAGTGTATTCCATAAACTACATCAAGAGATCTATGATCGATTAAGAAATCACATAAAAGAGACCCACTGCAGAGGCAGGCCTCGTCACGAACGAAGGTTTTAATAATTTCCTGATAATATTTTTTCTGATGTTACAAGCGACCATAGGCTGCGGTGACCGCTTTACATCAGGTGGCCCGCATGCTTAGTTGCTAATGTCGTGTAAAAAAAAGGTGTGGGTATAATGACCATTCCAACACACAACATATTGGCAATTTCGAACTCTGGGATATGTTGTTATGTTTTCTCACATATAATGGTACTACAGGAAAATTTATCAGGATCAGTTTCTTCACAATGTGAGACACAATTCACAGTTAGCTGATATTGTTACCCAATTTAAGTTGTAGATGTATGGGAATTTCGAAAAGTCCGTTGTTTTATGTCGAGGTATGAAGCTGTGGAAACTGGATTGATATTCCACCAATCCAACCACCACTATTTTGATATTACAAGATATCGGCATGCAAGCCTCTTCGCCTCTGGATAGATATTAATTGACCTCAAAGCCAGATAAACGGAATGAGTGCCACTATGATGAGTTTAGTGTCATTATGATGGGTTTATCCTGACTGTGAGGAGTTTTATGTCATTATGAAGAATTTAGTGTCACTGTAATGGGTTTAGTGTTCCTGTCATGAGTTTAGTGTCACCATGATCAGATAGTGTCATTAAAATGAGTTTAATGTCACTATGATGAATTCAGTGTCACTATGATGGGTTTAGTGTCACTGCGATGAGTTTAGTATCACTATAACGGGTTTAGTGTCACTGAGATGAGTTTAGTCTCACTGTGGTGCGTTTAGTTTCACTATTAGAGGTTTAGTTGTCACTGTGGTGCATTTAGTGTCACTATGATCGGTTTAGTGTCCCTATGTGCATTACGGTAAGGATCCAGGCAAAAGTACAGACTCGACCCCTATTTGATTACTAGATTACACTAATCACGTATAGGGTCGATGCAGTCAGTTTTGCCAATAAACACTACGTAGATACTGTCACTATTCATTTGGCCAGAGCTTCGCCTTACAATAACTTCCACACAGGAGTGCGACCAGATCAGCGACATCTTGCCCTTTATATGCAGAACTCCCACCAATGTAGTCTCACACCGGGGTGAATAATGAACAGCTGATAACTTCCACCAATAGCGTTCGAAGTCATTAGTAACACCCCGATAAAGTCAATAGCGCGGTATCGCAGGTCAATAGTGGTTCCCCGGGTGGCGTGACGTAGACATTAACACTGGTTTATCCTCTAACACGACACTAAGCGTGCCACTATTGCGGATGTTATACTTGATATATGGTGAATTCTATCCAGCCAGGCATAATTGGCATGCCATTACTGCCGAACATCATGGATGTTCAACATGTCCGATTTACTTTGTTCAATTAGACTTGTGCTGAATAGATTACTTTTTAACTAAGGTTCCTAATTTAATATCATAACAATTACGGTCAAAATCTGTTATAACGACATCGAAGGGACTGCTCATATTAAGTCGTAAAAACCGATAGTCGTAACAATAGGTGATTTTTTTTTTTCTCGAACTGACTACGCTATTGACCCGGCAGGGTCTTCACAGCTTCACCGGACTCAACAACAATAGGTGATGTTTAATGTGTATCGTGCAACTACAAACAAATCGATAGGGAATTATTGGAAAAATATATTTATTCAACTATGTACATTTTCTTTATTGCATATAAATACAATGAATATTATTTTCCTGTGAGCATCAAATCTGTAATTTTGGTCTGTTTGGAACACTTCTGTTGTGCATAGGTATTTTGTAATTCACGTTGGACTTTAATTAACATATCATTGCTGTGGATATGGAACTGTTTGTTTGTTTTCTTTTTCTTTGCGACATTTTGAAAGTTTCACGAATAACTTCACAAAGTTTTGATGCGTCTTGTGTATAGATAAGTAGCCAACTAACTGAAGAGATATGAAGAAGCGGGCTTTGACTCTACTGCATGCACGTGTTTTGTTTCTAAGAATTAGAAAAGACCCTACACTAAACTAAATCCTATTGTTTTCCTTCCTGATTTTAATAGCCATTGCAGACAAATGTGGATACCTATTCAAATTGTTTACAATACAGCTTAGCCGGTCGTTCTAACAGATCTAATTCTCCGAAATATTAGTTAAATGTGGTCGTTTTATGAGGTATGTCGTTATTAGCAATATCGTATAAAGCAATGTTTTTAATAAGGTGGTCATATAGCATTCAGTCGGGACCTTTGTTCTAGGTTATTATAACCGGCATGTTGTTCTAAACGATGTCGCAGTGAACGGTTTTGACTGTATTGTGATGATAACAGTCACAATGTAGCTATAAATCTTAATTGTCATTGTTTCAGGTTGTATTAGGTGAAGATTTTTGCATTGTGCAAAAGTGAAATAAGAGAAGGAAGGAGAAAGAAGGTAGAAGGAACCATCAAGTTGTACATTTAAGAAATTATGTAATTACTTTATCTATATTAATGTTTAATCTGTTTTGTTTATTGATGACAATAAAATATGAATGATAAATGTAATGTTTAATTGATCTTTTATCTTTTTAAATTATTTTGCCATCTATTTCCCTGATATTGATTGCACAGATCCTGTTTTTGGAAAGTTTACTTTTAATATTACCTTTTAACATTTAGTACCTACTTTAGAATATTATCAAAAAGTCTAAATGGTCCTATTTAATGTATCCAGTTTCTTTACAAGTTTCTTTTTAATCTTACTATTGTGCCTATGTCGGTAGTTTGTAATTATTAACTTATCATTCTACACTTCTCTCTGCCATAGTTGTATTAATATTCTATGGTATGTTATATCCATAGAATACTATTACTCGTAGCGTAGGTTATGTCACATATTTCAAAACAGTGTTCTATTTTACTCTGAATATTCCTTTCCAGTTTTGAGGATACCCTAAATAAATAAACTTCATGTGACCTTACAGACTATATTTGTGTCATTACAAATTAATTCATGTATTTAAGCTAACCTTACAAATGATTAAACGACGCCAAATAATCGATTGGCAGATCATACCCCTTGTATGGGTATGACGATTAACTTAATATGGATAGAACAATATTCTGTTGTGGGCATAGACCAAACTCCTAATAATCATTTTTTTTTATAGTCGTATTCATCTATTTGTATGTAAGTAAGTAGAGACAAAAAAGTTTAATAGATCTTCCTCTATTCCTCACCCAAATTTCTTTTTTTTTTTTGTTTTTAGATATTGAAGAACTCTAGTGTAATTAATAAAAATAATAGATTTTTGATTTTTTCTATCATAGTGAATGTTGAAAAATTAATTTATCATTGCCAAATTTTGATCACTTACTAGTTATACAAAATGTGTAATATAGCACGAAACATTAAAATGTACAAGATGATAATAACGACCAAATTATAAAGACATTGTTAAGAATTTCATCTTTATGTGTTTTACCATAGAATTATGAAACCGCTTACACTTACAACTACTACGCGCGGGTTTGTTACTCTATGTGTTTTACTGTGTTTAGTTGACATAATTGATAAATCAGTTGTATCGTATCGTATAGACACTAATTATACCAAATGGAGATAAAGAATCAACATTAATGAAATATTTGTATTTACTCGATCACAATTAGTTTCAAAGTATAAACATAAGCTACCCAGTATGTTATCCTCTTTGGCAGCTGGCTCAAACTTTTATATATATTGTAAATAGAATGTCGTATAAACAAATGAACAATCGCATGTCTGTATAAATACCATATATGGAGTTATGAATAAACAGTTTATTTTACGCACTCTGGGTATTATTATTATTACGCTGTCCGTGTCAGTCTAGACTTCCATAGTAGTAAGTCCGAAGCTCCTACAAACAAAATCAACTCCACAGGAGTGGTGGCAACAACGTCAAAGCAAATTATATGAATTTCCATTGATGAAGATGTTACTTTACGAAAATCCAACCATTGAAATAAATATTTTGATACTGACGCTGCTGGCAGTCAATAAATTACAAACTGGATTAGTCAACACATATTTGGAATAGCGTAAATGCGTGTACGTTTTAAATTATAATTTTAAGTCTACATATTATTGCTCTAATGATGTCTTATTTTTTACGTTGGCCAAATATTACTCACAGAGATCAAACTTATCAATAAATAGTCTATGGTTAATGCTATTCTCAGTACCCTTTTCCAAATTATTTCTCCCTCCAGAGTTCAGTCAATAGCTGCATAGTGTTGCCATACCTTAAAAGTATTAACAAAGTATGATATTCTTCTGAAAAATGCTTGGTAAAGCGTTGCTTTTTAATGGTCTGTCTAAAGCATACAAGCCCTTTTTCAACATTTTTTTTATTTCTTCTTGTCATTTACATATTGTTTGGACGCTTACAGAAAACGAAAGCATTAATAATTTTATTTTTATAAGGATCTCGAGTTTTTACAACACGGATAATTTTAAAGTTTTGTGTCCCTGAGACCATAGAATCAAGAAAAAGTAACTATAGTCATTCACGTGCACTTTTAGTTATATACAACTCCTAAAACTTCTAATTAATGTTATGATGATAATATAAGCCTCAATAATCCAAAACTTCCTCTCTTTACTCTTTTCTGTAATTATAAATTATTTAAGTGAATTTATGAAAACTCATTAGGATAATATAAGCTTTTAATATGATTTTAACTATTTTTGTAAGTAAATCTCAAAATTTAAACTTTTACGCTGGTAACACTGCCATCCTATTATTTGTTAGCATTTTTACACGATATCTAGATTGTTGATAGAAAATGGATTGGCAATTGACATGTCGAATTTGTTTAGAGAACGGAGATATGGTTTCCCTTTTCGATTGTGACGAGAACAATGAACAACTCAGTGATAAGTACAATTTTTGTTGCGGTATCCAGGTATCTATGTGCTACAACACCATTTTAGTTGCGATGGCCACACTTGTAATTTTTACATACAATAATGTTGCTACCTATATTTGATTATTTCTTTCATGATTTTATAGTGACATCCCAGAATTATGTTTACGAGAATATAAAAAATTGCAACTCAAAAAGTGTCAAAATTGTTGTAGGTAGACCAAGATGATACTTTGCCGACGCTGATTTGTTTGAATTGCGTTGATAGACTTACGTACGCGTATCGTTTTAAAGAGCAATGTCTTTCGTCCAACGAAACATTGAAAGAATGTTTGGAGGAATTCCAGAAGAGTTCAGAAGAAATTACAACATCAAATTCATCAGATGGTAAGATATTATCATTTGAAGGTTACATAGTTTCATAAATATGAATTATCTTGTAGATACTGGAATAGAAATGCTTACATAGAACTAGTATATTTTTACTGCTTATAATCCGAAAGGAATGCAATGTATGCATAATTCATATATATGTAATTACAGTAGAACCTCGTTAGTTTCAAAATCAAGGAAAACAAAATGTTTTAAGTTATAGAGTTTTTAATTTATCAAGTTTTTTTTTTCGAACTGACTACGCTATTGGCCTTGTAGGGCCTTCACAGCTTCACCGGACTACTAATTTATTAACGGTTTATGTTAGTGAATAGAAAAGAGAGTGATTAATGAGTTAATATACAGTTTTTATTTCTACCCAAATGCATCAGAAGGAGTAGTAAAATAAACTACATACGCATGTAACATAATAATAAAACGTTATTAAAAGTTTAGTCTACTGAAAGAAGTCAGTTTTTTTTGTTTAAAACAGTTCGCAGTTTCTATATCAATTTGATTTTCTATGATAAATAGAGACTTTTCACTGCTTCTATCATTTTTAATTTATCAGCATATGTTACTGTTGTTAATTTTCGTTTTGAACTAATTTTACTTAGGTAACTTTTATCACACAGCTCAGTTTTCTTTGCAATGGTCAACAATTAATGATTAAAGTAAGCCGCTGTCCTAACCATGGCAAATACTGCTTTTAGGGATTTCAAAGAAACAATAGGTGATTGTATACTTTTTGTTTGTGTTAACAATTTAACTTGTAAACACATGCAAGCAATAAAATTTGAGAAACTTTTTGTTTTATACATTCATTCCAAATAACTCATTGGTAGACAGTTTATGCTATAGACCTTGTCCAGACATTTCTTTAAGTAACTGAGGGCTAATACTTAAATTATTAGTTTAAGTTATAGAGGTTGTCTATTTCAAGTAATGGAGGTTTTCAGTTGTGAAGGGAAGAGAGCAGATTATTTCTTGAAATTATAGAGGTTTTTATTTTATCTAGGTTTATTTTATCAAGGTTCTGCTGTAATAATAAATTATATTCAAATAATTCCAGGAATAAAAACAGAAATGATAACAATAAAGCAAGAGAATGGCTTACTTCTCCGGTATGAGTTGCCAGTGGAGCATGATCCAAATGGCCATTGGACCAAATCGCTTGCAAAATCTCCTAGTAGTGCTGTGGTAACAAAAGCACCGGGGGCTAAGAAAAGAGGAAGGCCTCGGAAGTATCCTAATGAACAAGGCCAGATAGGTTAGTACACAAATTAAAAAACAAACAAATTTTATTCATCAATATAATAATAATTATCATCAATGTACTTGTCCCATTGTTTGGGCTCAATGATATATTTAAAAAGCTGTAGGATATGCCATAAGCACTTCAACAGTGACTTTTAAAACTTGGCTAACTAGCTTATTTTTGACAACTGCCCTGTCAATCCGCCCGTATCTGAGCAACATGTAACTATAACTATTCACCATTGATATTGTATAGTCATCATACTTCTTTTATCTAAGACAGTTAGGCATTTTAATTTATATGTGTAGGTTAATTTGGGATTTGTTTTGTCAAAATATCATGTTCATAATGTTAATGTTGGCTTCAAATAAAAAAAAATGCTATTATTAGTCGTCTTTTTATGCTGATTAAAATCTGGTTATGACAAAATATATATATACTAGCGCGCGCCCGTCGGACGTTGTCCCGCCCTGATTATAAAGAAATCCTTGACAAAATATATACCAAAACGTTCCTCATGAATCACTTTATCCACTGGGGATAAACCGCATTAAGATCCGTTCAGTAGTTTTTCAGTTTATTGCGAACAGACAGACAGACGCGATAGGGGAATTCGTTTTATACTATGTAATGATATATGTCGGCTTGACAACCTCCTCTGTTTTTTTCATCAGTTAAAAAAGGACTCATTCTGCTGTTTTTTGGTAGCATAAGAGTCTGCTTCTTCTTTCACAGCTTATATTGTTCACATCATTTAACTTTCATTCAAAATATTATAAATGCATTGGAATAAGTTATACACATTTTCGACTACACACATATCTCTGCTAGCCATAATGTTAAAGTTAAATTCATTATACTTTAGAGAAATTAATTGTATATATTTTTTTAATTTATTAATTAACATTTATATCAACTAATGTCTATACTATAGATATGATTAAAATTTATATTAATGTTATTCATTTAAAATCAATAATTGATAATACAAAATTGATGAAAGGATTGTGTAGATATTCAAAATTGAACATAAATTAAAACTAAAATGGATTTATATTAATAATCTATTTGTGTTGTAAATTTCATCATAGAATTACAAGATGTTATAATAAATACACCAAGAATGATTAACCATATTATATTATAGAATAGAAAATATATAATATATAGAAAATATATTATAGAATGTCAGGAATAAAAAAAAAGATGTTTAAGATGACTTGTATATCTATGAAATTTGTTAGTTATATGATTCTTTTTTTTATGCTATAAAGTTCTTAACTAGTATCCAGTCCACTTGATGTCACTTTAGTCTATGAGTGTACAAGTAAACTCAAAAGAACGGTTGTCCTCGAGGTGGCTTTGGTGTTATTTCTGAGGACTAAGTTAGACCCCTTTTATGCTATTTAATGTTAAGAAGTATATCTATTGAACTATAACCCAGAAGTTTGAAGGCTTTGCACTCCAAAATAGGCCTCACACCACTGTTCCTGCCTTATAACTTTGTATGGATTATACTGTTCTATGCACAATTTATGTAGGTATCAATTTACAATATCCCACTGCTATTACAATACTGTCATAACAAACTGATTTCTCTCTATCTACTGTAAGTTCTTTGAAACGATCCATTTTTTATTGAAAATTAGACCAATAAATGCACTTTGCTCTATAATGTAATCTTCATATTCACCCGATATTACTCTTTCTTGAAACTAAAAATGATGTAATATTGTTGGGGGATAGAAGTCTTTAGTAGTTCATTAAAAATTTCATAGAGCTCTATTTCTTCTCTGTCTCTCTATCGCTACAGTTTAGAAACTCTTTTATAACTGTTTTACTGAGATTTAGGTTATCAATTTGTCTTTCGAGATGAATTAAAATCTTAATTGATGCAATTTTCGAGTTACGACGGTTTTGTAATAGCAGTGCGATATATATTTAGAATATAAACTATCTTTTTTTAAATGATTTTCAAATTTGTTATGTTAGATGTATCACCGTACCAACGCAAGAAACCGAAAGCATCAAGTAATGAACCAGAAGCTTTGACCACGATGTTGGCTAATGGTTCATTGGATATAAAACGAGAACCGTTTGAAGAATATGACGAGGACAATATAAATGCTGCTGATAGTAAGTATTTTCTTCAGATATTAATTATGTAATGTGTAAAGTTTGATATATGAATTGTCTGGTCAAGCTTACTGTGGTTAATATCTCGAATTCCTAGACTTTCTGTGAAGAACTTAGACTCTTTATGTATCTAGAGTAGTGAACAAATCTTCTATCTACTTATTGTACAAAGGGTTGCACTCTAGTCTGAGTTAAATTGCTATTCCTGACTTATAATTAGGACTGAGGACTGAGACCCGTGTGTGAATTCTAATTAACAAACAAACAAAATAACACAATGGTATAAACAATATCCCATTGTAGTGTCAGAGTGTACTTAAGAAGTGTCAAAAATACATGTCTAATTTATTTGATTTTTTTTTTTATACTCGAGACAAGTATGCAAAGATGTTTAGGAAATAGGTTTGTAATAGTGATAGGTGACACACGGGAAACAAATGTGTGTGCATTTTGGACACACATTGTGTGCTTTTATAAATGTTATCATTGATTATTCTAAATTAACTATATACATCTACTATCTTCTATACATATAATAAGAATGTAAATCTAATGCAGGTGTCTGGGAATAAGTAATAAGATACATTTCAATCATTTTTAGAAATGTCTGTCTGCCTGTTTGTTTGTATGAACAAGCATCACTGTTAAAGTACTTGGTTCACAATAAACCCTCAGCAAGAAAATCGTAAAGCATATCCTCGGGAGTATCTTAGTGTTGGTTTCATTGAAATCGGTCCAATCTATCAAAAGTTATTGTAGTTTTAATGACGACGGGGCATAAGTACCAGAGAAAAGTAGACCAGTAAATGGACTTAATACATTCAGATGACTTTATTAATCACTGTTTTTTACATAGGGTTCCACGCAGAGGAAGTCGCAGGCACAGCTAGTATAATCTATACTTACTAAGGTTCTGAGGTCTGGTCTGAGGTTTAGGGGGTAATATCTGGAACTACTGGTCCGATTTGAAAAATGATTTCAGTGTTAGATAGCTCATTTATCGAAGAAGGCTGTAGGCTATACATTATCATGCTCAGACCAATAGGAGCGGGGCACCAATTAATAATGTTTTAAAATCGGGTATTTTTTCCTTTTGAGAGCTTCCCCTGTGTGTTAGTATTGGCCCAAAGTTACTACTCCGCCCGGACGAAGTCGCGGGCAGAAGCTAGTTGTTTATATTATTGTTTTCCATTATGTTTATTGTTGACAGTGTATATAATAGCATACATACTCGCATGTTACGCGAATATTCCAACTAATAAGCTGTCATGGATTTATGATTTTGAATCCTTTCTCTCTTTTTACAGATGACCCTGATTTTGAACCAGGTGGGGTTGATTCAGAATCCGATGATAAAGAGGTATGTGGTACTCATCATAATAATTTGAATATGAGGGTAATTTTTTGTTATCTCATTCATATAGAGTTGGCAGTATGAGAAGCATTAAGGTCCTTGCCCCCAACCAGCCTTTAGTAATCAATAGTCACCCAAGTTTTTATGTTTCTCCTTTTTTTTTACTAAGATGATCTTGATGAAGTAAAGCTTTTATGTTGTCCCAAGCTACACTAGTCATCTGTGAAAACCCCATGGAAATTCGTCTTATAGTATTGAAGTGTGCTGTTAGTTTGTAGAAATAGATTTGTTGTATACCGTTAGACTCTACATTACACCAAATCAGTTTTTGCCAAATAATTATAATGTACGGATTATGTTTCTCCGAGTGACTAACGTTGTGACGAGGTATTTACAGCTTCACCCGACTTTACTCTCCTCAGTTTCCTTATGGCGCTGTTATATACCTCGTAATACAGAGGGTGGAAGTCTCTGGAAGGCTGTCACATTATGTCAATTTTGTTTTAATATCTACTTAGAAATAAACGTACTTAACGTCATTTGTCATCACGTAATGACCAATTGGTTCCAGACTTAACATTCACTTGTCTATCGTGTGGGCGAGGCTGTCACTTCTGAATTAAGTTAATTCAGATATTATTCGGGATGTAGTTTAGTTTTTGAAGTAAGACTTCTTTAGGCGCGACTAGGCGGTAACTGGACGACAATGCAACGGAAGTCCGTTACGGCAATATGGCGGCACGTTTCTGTACCATCCAGTTAGATAATAAATAAACATAATCAAAACTTCTTAAATCATAAACAATTTAATTCATTAATTATAGTAGTAATTTGTTCGTACTTTACTATATTTTGTTTACTTTATAACATAGAATTGATAATAATATTTCTTGTGTTATTTAAGTTCCGAATTAGCTGATAGATGGCACTACAGATAATGAAGCTTTGATTTAATTTGTTACTTACATTGAAACCAGATGGCAGCACCGTCGCGCGCCCATATATACATAATTAATGATATTGTATGATTTTGAGCTTAATATAATATTTTTTACCTTTTTTTTTTACAAAATTTTTGATTGAATTGTTTATAAACTATTTATTGACAAAATCAAAAATATTTAAAAACTTTTACTTCAGTCGCGTGTGACGGTTACACGCACTCATTTATTTACAGGTCTTTTTTTATTTTGGTACCTGTTGTCGTATCCACAGTTCAGCCAACGTCACGTGATGATTGTTGTAATTATCCAAGTACTATAAGAAAAAATTTGAACTGTAATATAGTTTGACCAATTATCTGTAATGCGAGTCCTTGTTACCGTCAGTATCACTTACTTCTGAAGTGGTATGATACATTTATAGAATTTTTACATTAAATTATACAATAAAATATGTATATATATATATAACTAAATTTCAGGAAACAAAGAAAGTAATCAAACGCGGCCGTCCTCGCAAGAAGGACTTGAGCCATATAAAATATGAAAAGGAAGGCAGCGAGGACATGCTGCTGAAGGAGACGATACTTGCACTCACTGAACCGATGCCGGAGCACGTTCTGAAATCGAAACCTAAGAAGAAATATCCTAGTAATAAAAAGAAATACGTCTATGGGAAAACGTGAGTCCTTTTGTAATTTCACTTATTACTAGCTGTGTCTGCGACTCCGTCCACGTGAAACCTAATGTAAAAAAACAGTGACCAATAAATTCATCTAAATATATTAAGGCCATTTACTTATCTACTTTCCTCTCGTACTTAAATTGCGTCGTCATTAAAATTACAATAACTTTTGATAGAGTCAACCGATTTTAATGAAACCAAGAATGAATCTTACTGGAGGATATGCTTTATGAGTTTTTATCGTGAAAGTAGAAATTTAGCAGTGATGCGTGTTTAAACAAACAGAGAGATAAATAGACAGACGTTAAAAAAAATACAGATTTTATTACTTATTTCAAGACAACTGCAACAATTTTTTTCACAAAAATCTAAAAAGTACAGAAACCTTAGATTTACATTCTTATTATATGTATTTTTTTAAAGAGTTCTTGCTTTATTTCAAAGGAATATGCCTTTTCTATTGTCTATTAGTTGCCTGTCCCAGTTTCGCACAGGTGTGACAAAGATTTGTTCATTTTTTCTTAGCATGTTTCAACCACACCTTGTCCTGCCAATTGCAAACACAACAAGAAAATAATTAACCAAATATGTACAGACGTTTTGAAGTGATGCACTTGGACATTAGACAAATGATTTTTATTTGTAAATATGTTAGGGTGCTTTTTTAAACAAGTATTTTTTGTAGTATAAAAATTTAATAGATTATTGCGTTGCATAAAAAAAAAACCCTGGGTGAATTTTTTTTATAGTTAACTATCCGACCTTTGAGTACCAAAACTGATGAATAATATGTAAAATTTATCAAGTTTTATGTCGTATTTTAATCACTTTTATTGATTATTCATTAATTTTAATATAGCATATTTGTTATATATATTTTTAGCTATCTTAATAAATAAATCAAATATAAAAATAATCAAAAAAGCTATAACCTCAATCAGCCGATTCAGCAACACACTACTGAACACAGCTATATATCACACTTGAAACGGATGGGCTCGGATGGCTCCCATTTATCTACGCCCTTCACAGGCCAGCTCCTTCGGCATGTCAGGTCCACCAAGAACAACCAAATACAACGTTAGCCGATACCGCAATACAAAACTGATTTAGTTACCACGAATCATTGTTCGTACCGTCGCGTAGATATGAATAGCTCAACTGTCTGAGCAAGAATCCCCGAATGTTTTTTTTTTCCAACTGACTACTCTATTGACCTGGTAGGGCCGTTACAGCTTCACCGGACTACTTCCCCGAATGCCGCGAGAGACTCGCCTTTTATAACATTCTGCCAATGCACGAACGGCGGATAACGTCTATCAATGGCGTCTCAGGTCATTAGTAACACCCCCGATGTAGTCAATAGTACGGAGAGTGTTAAGAATATAATATAATATATAGCATACTCCTTCAAATTATTATTAAATTAATTGTATATCTCATAAAAGATGTATTCACGCAAAGTATTTAATAATTTTCTTTATTCATACCTCGAAAAGATTAATAGTTATTGAAAAATGTCGTAATAAAGAACAGAAAATCAAATTTTTTCATGCTTACATGTATTTTGTATAGTAAGTCTTGTCACGCTTTGCAAGAGTAGTTAAGAGTGATTATTAACCGTTCAAAGCTTCAGGCAATTGTTTTTTTACTTATTTCCAACTAATTTTTTCTATGTGATTGAAAAAGAAAATTATTGTTTTAAAAAAAGCACCGTAATATAGATATATTTTTGCTTTTAACCACAACCTCACCTGATATTAAATGGCAATGTGGTTTTAGATGGAAGCACTTTAAATATAGTGAGGAGATTGACAGTCTAGTTCAGCTGTTGGAATACATTTATAGGTGCTGGGGAAAAAGCTTAAGACAGTAACGGTTTACTAAACGTTTATTTAATTAACAGGCACACATGCGAAACTTGTGGCACTTCGTTCACATCAAATGCATCACTACAGGCTCATATACGGCGACATCTTGGAATCAAACCATTTGTATGCAGGTTAGTCTTTTTTGTTTTTAACTTTATTTTTGGCAACCAATCCTTTTGATTATTACTGCCATTGTCCAGTAGTTAATTGTATTACAAGTTCTTCTTCCATTCCATTTTTGGCAACCAGTCTTCTAGTAGACTATTACTGCCATTGTCGAGTGAGTATCGATATTACAAGTTTCTTGATATAATTTCAACGAACTAACAAGATGGCGGCCATCTTGTTAGTTCTTTCCATGGAGTTTTTGTGGCATCTCAGAATTCATGGTCCGTGGTATTATTTTCGATTCACTTCACTTATGCCCAATGAACAAACTATATTACATAAAACACCACCAATTTTACACAATATAGAGTCAAGTAAAACAAGATTATGAATAAAAAATAAAATCCACTACATGACAGACCAAAAGCTCCAGGTTAGTCTTATCATCATATTAAAAGTCCTATATACAGTAGAACGTCCATAAGGTAAAAACCTCTTACTTCAAAAAATAATCTGATCCCTTCTGCTCAGAGCTTATAACCTGCTGATAAATTAAAAGCCGTGAAAAGTGGATTACAAAGAAAAGATGTCACGAGTCAGTTTAGAATACACGAAAGTATATTATCGGTTATAATTAAATAAGCAGTTGAACTCTTGAAGAAACAAGAATCTGGAGAAAGTCTTTCATGTAAAAGAGCAAAAATTGCTGAATTCCCTATTCTGGAGCAATGTTTATTTACACCGTTCAAACAGTATCCAAACCCAAACCCAAACATCAGTGTTACATACTCGTAGTGAAAGAAAAAGCTGAAGACTTCGCCAATTAAAAAAATAAAAATGTTGTATCTTTTCGTATAATTATTTATTTAATAATTCTTCCTTATTACAGAAATATCCCAAAAGTTTGAATTTGAATAGTTCATAGTTAAGGCTAATATTATGTAAAAGGATTCTAGAAAATAAAGATATTTACTTGTATTTATATAATTATCCGATTCGAGCATTACTTGCAAGGGTTTTGGGGTGTAAGGGGTGTCAAATAGCATCTAAGACTCGAGACATCCAAGCCAACCTCACCTGCACGTGATGCACCCTGCTGAATAACGAACGAGGCAATGGCGAAAGCGGGGTGGTAGGGTTTCATAGCATAACTGGGTCGCAACCACCGTGTATATGGCGAAAAAGCCCGTCATAGTGATTCGCTTCTGCGGGTCGCGTTTCGGTATCAGCCTGTGCATATTCAGCTTTTCGCAGGCCGGCATGGCAGCGGTGCGATGGATGGATGGATAGTATGTCACTCGGTGGTCGCCATTGTTATTGGATTGTACTGTGCTTACCATCAGGCATACCGCAGTAATTTTGCCGTGCTACTATAAAAAAAAAACACACACACACACACCTTATTGTAAACAACTGCACTGTAGGTTTATAGAAAGAGGTCTAGTTGATAAAACGGCTTCGATATAAACAAAAATATTTGATTGATGTATATGTCTTGTACTTCACAGTGTTTGCGGTTATGCTTGCGTACTGAATATGGAGCTACGTCGACATATGATGAGGCATACTGGTGTTCGCCCTTACAAGTGTCGAGTGTGCGACAGACGTTTCGGGGACTACGGTAGTCGGCAGAAACACGAAAGGTCAGTCAGTGATCATATAAGTAACATATACTGCCTGAATGGTTAAAGAGTAGCAATAATCACAGAGGTTACTGAGAGCTCGTTTCTGGTTCTAAATCAGTTAAAAAAATAGGTGCCTAGTATTTGACTTAATTTTCTCGGGAAATACGAATTGATATTCACTCAAAACGCCTGATTGAAGATTGACTTAAGATTGATTGATTGAGATTAAAGACTGGTTGCTGTAATAAATACCGACGCGATGTGTTCCCGATAATATAAAAAACTACTGGACGTATTTTCATGCGGTTTTCACTAGTATATAAAGTGATTCATGAGGCACGTTTTTGTATATAATTTGTCAAGGTTTTTTTATTCTCAGTACAGGACAACGTCCTCCGGGACCGCTAGTATAAGATATATTATTAAGATAAGGACTCAGACGAAGTCGCGGGTATCAGCTAGTATTATAATACTATTTTATTATTATAATACGTGTGTAATAATAAAAAGGAACCTATTAACACGATGCCTTCTTATGAGGCAGTTAATAAAACAACTGGGGCCGAGTATACACGATTTAGTAGGTCACCTACCCGAGCGTGACGATTAATTTTCGTTCACTGGCCAACGCGTCTAAGGAAGTTTACGCTTTAATAACTCATTTTTCTTATAGGTTACATATGGGTATCCGTCCGTACCAGTGCTCTGTGTGCAGCAAATCGTTCACTTACTCTTACGTACTGGCTAACCACATGCTCACCCATACCGGAGAAAAGAAATATTCGTACGTATATCATCATTTAATGTACTTCTAAATAATTGTAAATGAGTAAAATCATTTCAATATTATTACCTTAAAGCCTAATAACAGCTTTTAGTTTAAAAAAAAAAATCGTTTTACATTAAGTTAATTATTTAAGTTATATTCTTTATGGCAGTAAAATGACAGCAGATTTTGCGTCTATGTAACAAATTGTAAATTACAATAGTATGAGATTGTAGTCGAAAAATAATTTTAAACTGTATCTACATAACCCGCCGTCTATTAAAAATTGAATGTGCTGTCTAAGATTTGTCTTAAATTGGTAGCGCCATCTAGTGTTAGAATACTTATTCATGCTTCTATTTGTCCACTCATAGATGGCGCCACTTGACAATATAACCATAACGTACTCTGTGAATATAACAATGTACCAATAACAGTATGAAAATAAATTTGTAGTATCAAAATGTGTATTTATATTATCTAGACTTCTATACTAATATTATAAAGAGGTAAAGTTTGTGAATTTGTGACGTTGTAAGGGGTAATCTCAGGAACCCCTGGCCCGATTTGAAAAATTGTTTCAGTGTTATATAGCTCATTTATTGAGGAAGGTTATTAGGTTATATAGGTGTAGGTTATATAATCACCCTAAAACGAATAGGAGCAGAGCACAGATCAAGAATGTTTCAAAATTGGGTTTTTTTCCTCCTGAGAGCTTCCGCTACGTGTTGGGGTTAGCCCAAAGTAACTATTCCACGGAGACGAAGTCGCGGGCAGAGGCTAGATGTATATATTTGTGTATACACTAAAAACGGGATCGTGCGCTGAATATTGTATGATCTCAATAGTGAAAGCATGGAAATATTATTAAAGTTTTTTGTTTTTTTTTTCGAACTGATTACGCTATTGACCAAGCAAGGTCTTAACAGCTTCACCGGACTACTAAGGCGAGCGCTTAAGGCACTCAGCCAGTATTATTAAAGCTTGATTCTATCTAGCATTATTTCATAATTCTCTATTCTATATATGTATATTACAAATAATTCTTAACATTAAATGTTTTAATAGTAATATTAAACGAAACTTTTTGATTCCATTCTTTACGTTAAAGACTCATTCTCGAAAAACGTAAATTTTCACTGTTTTTAAGTAATAATTATAACAAAATTATTGAACTTTTGTAAATATAATGGTTAACTATGGGCACATTAAACCTTTGACCATTTATTGACAGCTGGTAATGATTGTTTTTAATATTAAAAGTTTTACATTAATCAGAAAACCAATTCTGCGTTACCTCCTTGTGCTATGCAGGCTGATTTTCTAAAATCTGATAAAGGCTGATTTACTAAAATCTTAGGAACAGGTGGGTCACCTGATGTTAAGTGTTCACCACCGTCCATGGACACTAACAACACAGAGGAGTCGCAAGTGCGTTGCCACCCTTTGGGGTAAGGGTTAGGGGAGGGAGAGGGAGAGGAGAGAGGAAAGGGGAGGGGAGATGGGCCTCCGGCGCTCTCACTGACCGAACGAAACGCAACAATGCAAGCACTGTTACTTCACGTACGAGCCGACCCCATTCATGCTGAAACCAGTACTGTCTATGAGAGAATATTTTCAAACAAAATTGTACCACTCTTTAATTTACGAGAATCTTAATGTGTAAGGAATAAAGTTCAATTTAATGCAGGTGTAAGTGTATGTCTAAAATTGAGTTATTTCTCCTAGGAAACTCATTCCTCATCGCCTAAAGGCACTTGTTTTTTTTTTTTAATAAATATAATATTTTTTAGTTGTGAACCGTGTAACAAGAAGTTCACGAAGGCTCACCACCTGAAATATCACAACAAGGTCCACCATAAGGAGCTGTACGTGCAGCAGCAGCTCGAACTAGAGGCGAAGAAGACCCGCCAGCAGATAAACATAACCGGACTCTCCGGGGTCTTGTCGGGACAGATTATTGATGGCACCCTGCAACTCGTACAGGCTTCCTCTGAAGGTAATTATTATATTACTCCCTATACGCTGGTTAATTACACTGTTAAATGAAATTAAATAACAAAAATTAAATGGCTTTTGCGTCATTATAAATTTATTAGTTGCTCGTACAAACGAAAATCAAATACATTCAATATTACACAATTACGGTCATTATAATGCTGTTCCGCTTGGAGATTCCTTTCGTTTGGCTTCTCTTTGTATTCACTCCGATATCTAGGTCGCACCGTGACGCGTTTTGTATACCTTTCAATAAAGGAAGGCGGAAGATTCTGGAAATCTGACGTCATTGTTCGAATGATACGACAAAGTTCTGCACGGTTTGTTTTTTGTACCGCATTATTTCATAAATATATACGAGTTTTAGTGTTCATCATTTAATTTTTTGGGAAAACTTCGTTTTTTTTTCTGTTAATATTGAAAATTTTATGAAAATCGACCGCTAGTCTTTGTTAAAACAATACATACAAACACAGTACACATTACAGTAAGTACAAAGGCAACATTGCAAAACAATCTTGTAATCACTAAACGAGGTTGAGTGTTCCCATCATCATCATCGTATTACTGTGTCATGTGGTTTCACTCGGGTTTAAAATTTTGAATAATGCGTAAATAATATTTTGTAATCGGACTGATAATACCTGGGATTTGTATATTGAAACAAACAATATAATATTGTCTTATATTCTATAGTACTAAGTATAGATATTTTGTGATTTAGATGGCGAGCACGATTACCACATGCAGGTCGTAGAAGATCAAGAGGAAGAAGAAGAAGAAGAAGAGGAGGAGGAAGAGGAGAAAGAGACGGATCGCGCTATCGCCAGTATGCAAGCGGTAAGCTCGTACATACATTATATTCTTATATACCAGGTGACTGTTTAAAGAGTGACAACATTCAATCGTGTGATAGTTCATGGTCACATTTATAACATATAAAATAATAATATCAAAACAAATTCTAACAAACAACAAAGAGAACCTTAGTTAAAGTTTGTTCTAAGTTTTTCAGAACTATGGATACAAACGCAATAAATGTAGGTTGAATGACCGGGGACGAAACCTGCGAGCGGCGCCCCGAAGTTTATAGCTTTCGATAATAATACGGACAATAATAATATCAAAACAAATACTAACAAACAACAAAGAGAACCTTAGTTAAAGTTTCTTCTAAGTCTTTCAGAAGTATAGATACAAACGTAATAAATGTAGGTTGAATGACCGGGGCCGAAACCTGCGAGCGGCGACCCGAAGTTTATACCTTCGATAATAATACGGACAATAGTCCCTTTTTTATTCATATTCCGATTTCTCGCTTCACTGAACACGACGCGACGGTCACTGACACTCCTACGAACTCCTGTAAACTCTTTATAACATCGTTCATTATACCGAAAACCTTTCTAGAACGTAGAAATTAGTTCAATTTTGTTTTATCACAAAACCATTCATTTGTCCTCTTCCCTCAGTATAACGAATACTCTTCATATCGAAATAAAAGTTCGGTTCCTTGAAATCTATACTAATATTATAACGCTGGTGGGTTTGTTTGTTTGGTTGGACGCGTTAATCTCAGGACTTACTGGTCCGATTTGAAAAACTATTTCAGTATTAGATAGTTCATTTATCGAGAGAGGCTTATAGGCTATATGCCATCACGTTAAGACCAATAGGCGCGGAGCACCAATGAATAATGTTTCGAAATCGGGTTTTTTCCCTTTTGAGAGCTTCCGCTGCGTGTTAGCCCAGAGTAACTTCGACGCAGACGAAGTCGCGGGCATAGGCTAGTTACACTGCGAATGGAAATCACACCCATAGTAATATATATTGACTCAAGGTCCTTGCAGATAAGTTTTAAATTATTATTTGGTAGAAGGATTTTACTATTTTTTTTGTTTTCAGGTGGAACTGGATACAGACTTTGATTAGATTGAAGCAACTGGTCAATGTTATATATAAGTATAAAATCTAAATAAGGATGAAAATCATTTCATTTAACGATCATAGTAGAAATGTGTTTTCAAATGTATTTCTTAGTTAATTCTACATGTTTTGAGGTTATTCTCAAAAGAAAACAAAATGTATTATGTGTCTAATAGATATATATTATTATTAAACTATTGTCATGGGATCATTATGTTGTTTAATTTATCCTAATTAATCTTATTTCCTGATATTTGAGCGAGAGTTTCAACAGTTCTATTTATTTCTATTAAACTTTAGTTCTATTAAACTTCTTTAGAATCGTTGTGATTTCAAACCGGATGCAACGGAAAAACGACAGGTAAGAGACACAAATACAAAAATTAGTGAACCAGAGCGAGAGAGCAAATGTCGGTATGTATGTATATTGCACACTGTTTAATACTTGTTTGTATTTGAGCATTTTTTTTATTGTAGCACGGCATAATGACTGTACTGTGCTTGATGGTAAACACAGTACAATCCAAAAACAATAGCGACCACCGAGTGACACACTATCCATCACCGGTCGCCGCTGTCATGCCGGCCTGCGAAAAGCTGGATATGGACAGGCTGATCCCGAAACGCGACCCGCAAAAGCGAATCACTATGACGGGCTTTTTCGCCATATACATGGTGGTTGCGACCCAGTCAGGCTGTAAAACCCTGTCACCCCGCTTTCGCCATTGCCTCGTTCGTTATTCAGCAGGGTGCACCACGTGCAGGTGAGGTTGGCTTGGATGTCTCAAGTCTTAGATGTTATTCGACACCCCAAATTTAACGTGTGTTAGTATATTTGAAAAATACGTGAGCTAATACTACTGTACACTGTATGCGGCTGCGTATTACAGCTTTTTAGTAAGAAGTCAGCGTGGTGTGTTATTATTTAACAGTCTTTGTGTGTATTTTTATATCTTGTGTTATATAATAAATTAATTTTTAAACAAATAAACTTTGTAATTAGTTTCACGTCTATCGTGTGTGAATTGTACACACACTTTTTTTCGTTTATTTATTCCGGTACCGCTACGACACACCCAAGCGGCGAGCCTAACGACACCGGATCATTAACACTAGCGCCGCCATATTAGATATATCAATTCTTTACGTAAATAAGAACGATTATATAGAGTTGATGTATTACTTATATAATAATCGTTATTATTATTTTTGTTACTAAATTATTTTGGGGAAATTTGAGTAAATAGTAATTGCTTTGTCTTCCACAATGTGTCATATAAAAGGGCAAGATGTGATCTGCACGCACTTGCATAGATAAGATACTATATACTGAGACGCACTTCTATGTCGCAGTTATTGTAAGGCGAAGCTCTGTCTGGATAGATAGTCACAGTGTCTACATAATCATAAATGTCTTTAACTAACCTTTAAAATTGATAAAGTGTGACCCCGTATATAATGTCAAATTTTATTGGATTTGATTTAGAAATTTTATTCAGAATTGAGATAATTGGAGAACTTTTGCGTTCATATTTTTCCCGTGAATATGTAGAATATTAATATATATATAATATAATCGGGCCTTTTTTTGTCACTTCTTTTTGGGGCACGGTAATTTTTGAAAATTATGAGTTCATTTTTTATTAACTACCTCTACTACTGAGACAAACCACTGCGACGCGGTAACTGTTCAAGAAAGAAAGGTGAGATTTAGTATTCGGATAACATGGCGTATTAAAAAAAATCCAAAAATTTTTGTAATGGTTACCAAGATTTTTTTAAAATGATTCATTTTTTTTTCTGTTTATGGCAATTTTTCGTTATTTTTGAAATCCCTTTAGTCACATTTAACAACATTTTTTTTTTCTCGAACTGACTACAGGGTCTTCACAGCTTCACCGGACTACTAAGGTTGGCGCTTAAGGCACACAACCGATTTGAGTTTTAGGTAACATACACAAGGGTGCACGCACACCTCGGCTTGGGCTGTTACCTGGAAAAAGACGCGTCTGTCCTAGCTAACTATTCTAAGCTATTCATACATATATACATTTGTGAATCATACAATCGAAATTGCATGATTCACAAATGAATACGTGTATATCGGATTGAAACGAACTAAAACTATTCGATTCAGTTCGATGAGGGAAAAAAACAAAACCCTCCCACCATGTGTATGTGCACGTGTGTAAGAGAGATGATCTCATATGTGTGTTCAAGTGATGTAGGTGAGTCACTGTATCGCGATATTAATATCACGAGGCCTCCGCGCGGGGACGACCTAGGCTCGAGATATCACTGAGAACCGCGATGTGTGCGGGACACATTTAACAACATTTAGTCTTTGTTTCAGCAAACTCAGTCCACTCTATCTAAAGTTATTGCAATTTTAATGACGACGCGACTTAAGTATGAGTGGAAAGTAGATAAGTAAATGGACTTAATACATTCAGATTACTTTATTAGACACTGTTCTTTCACATTAGGTTCCACGCGGACGCAGTCGCAGGTACAGTTAGTAATCAAATATAACATTTAAAAATCACAATAGCTAATACTACATGTGCCGTACGGTTTTACTCGTGTTTGATTCCCCGTCCTCATTTCCCAAAAGACGTTTCATCACAGCTCCTTCGCACTCTAATTTTTTTTTCTTACTGTATTTTTACATAATTGCCTAGGTCCTAAGAGTCGTAGTTTGATGTTATAGAGTAGGGATGCAAATACAGCGGTCTCTCAGAATAGCGAAAAATAATACCATCGCCGCAGTGTCGTGCGAGTTTGCACTCGGAAGTAATAAAAAAATATACAATTTTAATAAACTTAATTTACACCCGGCTTTATAACTCATAGCCTGTCAGAGTGACTCCTAGTTTCAAATAGTCTGCATCACTGTCATAAAGCATGTAAACGTCGTAAATAAATAATCTATACTAATATATAAAGCTGAAGAGTTTGTTTGTTTGTTTGTTTGTTTGTTTGTTTGGTTGAACGCTATGATCTCAGGAACTACCATTCCGATTTGAGAAAGTCTTTCGGTTTTAGATAGCTCATTTATCGAGGAAGGCTATAGGCTATATATCATCACGCTAAAACCAATAGAAGCAGAGCACCAATGAAGAATGTTTCAAAATCGGGCACTTTTTTTGCTTTTGAGCGATTACGTTGTTATTATATATGTTGCCATGGTAACGTGGCAAGTAGTAGTAATAATATTCGTCCAATAGGACAGGCGAAGGAATTAATCCATACTGCCAATTCTGAAGTTATGTAGTAAGTATCAAAGCTAACATTTTCAAAGTTTTTTTTTCCTATTCAAAGAGTTCATAGGCGAAGGAATTAATCCATACTGCCAATTCTGAAGTTATGTGGTAAGTATCAACGCTAACATTTTCAAAGTTTATTTTGTTTTCGTATTCAAAAAGTTTATACTACTTTTATTTCCAATTTTTTATTTGTTCTATATTACGTATTATAAAAATAAAGTTTGTGTATGTACAATTAAAATAACAACTTTTTGATGAATGGATATGGCTACAAATGACCAAAAAAAACTTTTTTTATACTTTGTCTATATTTTTATATTATTATATTTTGTCTGTTTGTTTGTTTGTCCTGGGTAATCTCCAAAACGACTGGACCTATTTTAACGGGAATTTTACTTTTTACTGCCAGATAACCGAAATTATAGCGGTTGACATATTCTACTTTATTTGTCCGCGGCTTCGTCCGCATTACTTTGGGCCGATTTTCACGGGGTATTTACTGGTAGATAACAGACCTTAAAAAAGTAATTAATAATCTCAGGAACTACCAGTCCGATTTGAGAAAATCCTTCGGTTTTAAATAACTCATTTATCGAGGAAGGCTACAGGCTATATATCATCACGCTAAGACCAATAGAAGCAGAGCACCAATGAAGAACGTTTCAAAATCGGGCACTTTTTTCCTTTTGAGAGATTTCGTTAGTAGTAGTAATAATATTCGTTCAATAGGACAGGCGAAGGAATTAATCCATACTGCCAATTCTGAAGTTGTCAATATAGGTATTTCTTATATATCCTTTAATCAATTTTATTCCATGTCTAAGTTACAATAAAGGCATAAGCGCCAAATCTTCTATATAATATGTCGTACATTATTTTATCCATCATTATTATTTTCTTAGTCTTCATAATCATAAAACAAAATTGTTCAAATAAAGATTTCGTTAGCGTTAGTATTATATACGTTGCCATGGTAACGTGGTAAGTTTCTATCGCAAACATTTTCGAAGTTTATTTTGTTTTCCTATGGAAAAAGTTTATACTACTTTTATTTCTAATTTTTTATTTGTTCTCTATTACGTATTATAAAAATAAAGTTTATGTATGTACAATTAAAATAACAACTTTTTGATGAATGGCTAAGGCTACAAATGAACAAAAAAAAATTTCTTTATACTTTGTCTATATTTTTATATTAGTATATTTCTCTGTTTGTTTGTTTGTTGCGGGTAATCTCCAAAACGGCTGGACCTATATTTACGGGAATTTTACTTTTTACTGCCAGATAGCCGAAATTATAGCGGTTGACATGTTCTATTTTATTTGTCCGCGGTTTCGTCCGCATGGCTATTTCCAAAATGGTTGGACCGATTTTCACGGGGTATTTACTGGTAGATAACAGACCTTATAAAAAGTAATTTAGGTTTTTTATTCGCCTTCGGCCGCAGTGGAATATCCGTAATGCTTGAACTGATTTTCACGGGACTTTCACTGGAAGATAACTCACCTTATAAGAAGTAACTATTTTATTTTGTTTCTCAAGACTTTGTCCGCAATATCCTACTATCTCCTAATTGATTGGACCGACTTTCACGGGGCTTTTACGGGCAGATAACTAGCGGGCTCGGAAGACGTTGTCCCGCCCGGATAATAAAATGAAAACTTTGACAAATTATACCTAAACCTTCCCCATGAATTATCATTCTATCTACTGGTGAAAACAGCATGAAAATGGTAGTTTTTGACTTTATCGCGAACAGATAAGCTGACAGAGGACTTTTTTAACCGACTTCGAAAAAGGAGGAGGTTACTATGTTCGGTTGTATATATTTTTTTCATGCATGTTAATCGATATTTTAGTTAATTATGAACCGATTTTAATGATTCTCTTTTTATTTGAATTGGTACACTATGTAGTGATTGACTGCTACCTATGTATTAGTCCATGTGAAATTGATGACGTGAGACGTGTGCCTTACTGACTCCAAGAATAAATATACATAATTGAAAGTCATATATTTGTATGTAATATGAATTATATCATCTTTTTGGTCAATTTGGCGGCCATATTGTCTTATTTACCACGTTTGCTTCTACATAACTCAGTTATTATAGCAACGTATAAGAATAACTTAAGTATATCGACAATACGGGCATATTATATCTATCTATAAAATAAAAGATTTAAGATATATTGTTCGATAATGTATAGCTTATAATTTTCATTACTTTCTTATATAGTGTTAGTGAGTACTGAGTTTGGTATATAGTAGGTTGAAGTTCCAGTTATGTTGCTGATGATAAATCACATCCCACTCGATATACTATTTGTATTCATATATCTAATGTACACGTTACATGTTACAGTTGGCGTGAGTGTCGTAGTTACAAATGTTTTTGAAAAAACTTTTCTGTAATGTACACACCCACTCACAATTTTCCATTTCTTTAATACATTTTTTAAAAAGCGCGTGCGGAGCCGCGGGTAACAGCTAGTATATGATATAATAGTTTTTCAACTATAACTGCTACTTATAGAGATTAGCGTGTTGAAACAAACAATCTTTTAAGCTGTGTAATATAAAAAAAATGGTAGCTGAATGCTTTTTCAAGCTATTGACCAGAATTCTGAGGCGTAGGTACCCTCATGTCAGCCCTATAAATGAGATGTATGAGAGAAAATTCGTAAAATGTTATAACTGGTTTGTAATTATTGTGAGGATTATATCGGAACGAAAACGGAGTAATTGCGTAGTCCGGTGAAGCTGTTAAGACCTTGCTTGATTAATAGCGTAGTCAGTTCGAAAAAAAATAAGCTAGCTAGCCATGTTATAACAAGGCACTTTCGAAGCGCATATGGTTTACAGCTTTCCAGTTATATGATTGGTCTTGTTCATATTAAAATTCATTATTTTAGGGTCAATAAAATTGAAATTTGAGGCTTAGAAGATATTTTTTCACACATTCATAAAAACTGTCTAACCAGTCTCTAGCATCTTAAATGACTCATCGATCTAAGGAACCAAAGTCAATGGGGTTCTAAAAATATATGTTCTGGAACTTTATCAAAACGTTCGAATAATGACGACAATCTTCTAGAATTTTCCACCCGCTTTAAAGGTACCCATATATTATATAAGCGTCACCACGGTGCGTTCGATGCGAATATTTCGAACCTAGTCATTCTCCGAGGGAATAAAAATTCCAAAATTGTCAAAATAAAAACAACCTTTAAATAACATCGTTTCTGGTATCTTATTGTCGTTCTTCTTAGTACTTGGAGCGTATTGTACGTTTTATTACCAAGAGCGGCTGCAATACTTTTCTTAGTTAGAATTAAGAAAAAAAAACCACAGCAATCACCAGTTCTCGTATTATGAGCACGATCATCATAAAATACTGAAACGGTAAAAAATGAAAGTTATTTAAATAAAAAGTTTCTGAGCGCTCAGGACCCGCGTCCCCACTTGTAATAAGCGCATTAAGGGTGGAAAAATTTAAACTCGCCGCGTCCCGAAAGTTTTCGCATTTTTCTTTTTACATTAAGGACAAAGAAAGAAAAAAAAAGCGCCTACTTAGAAGGGTGGCACGGTGGCGCAACTTTTAATATCTTTTAGATGTGAATACTCGCACGGCGCGGTGTAGCGAGCTTTTTTTTTAATCTTTAATCCGAGGGTGTAGAGCTCGAGATGCTTTGGTTGCGTTGTTCGTGTTTGGAGAGTGGAAATTGGTCTTTTTATAATCTAAACAATGTGTAGGTATGAAGTACTTAGCGAATTTAGAAATCACTATAAAACATACTTAGGATTATACTAATGTCCAATTATACTAAGCTAATTAACAAATGTAATAAATTTGATACATCAGTGTGATCTTTGAAGTAATGGACAGTCTTTTCAAAGTTATATATATATGACTTCGTAGATCATGTATTGAATATAGGCAATACTAGGTTATCTATCTTCTTCTATACTCTATACATATAATAAAATATATCAAATTTTTTTTTTACTGATTGGGTACGAAAGTATACACGACACTGAAATCAAAAATGCAATTTTTAAGATTTTGTTGGTCTGTCTGTTTGCTCCTACTAATTTCCGAAACGGCTGGACCGATTTTGACGGGAATTTCACTGGCAGATAACTGTAATTACAGTGGGTTACATAGGCTACTCCAAATTACACTAGCTATTAACCGCGGGTTCGTCCGCAATGCTATCTCCAAAACGGTTGGATCGATTTCCACAAAACTTTCACCAGCAGATAGCGGACTTCATAATAAGCAATTTAGTCTATTTTAATTTAAACTAGACGTTAACTGTGGCTTCGCCCGCAGTAGTATCTCCAAAACGGTTCGACCGATCTTCACGAGACTTTTACTGACAGATATTTGACCTTATAAAGAGTAATTCAAGTAATTTTAGTTTATACTAGTTGTTAACCGTGGCTTTGCCCGTAGTGTTATCTCTAAAACGGTTCAACCGATCTTCACATAACTTTCACTGGCAGGTAGCTGATGAAATAACAGGTCTTGCATTAATGCGTTCCGTTCGGTCAGTGAGAGCGCCGGAGGCCCACTTCCCCTGCCTTTCCCCTTTCCTTTACTCCCCCTCTCCCCCAAGATAGGCTGCCAACGCACTTGCGACTCCCCTGGTGTTGCAAGTGTTTATGAACAGTGGTGATCACTTAACATCAGGTGACCCACCTGTCCGTTTGCCCACTATGATAAAAAAATATATATAAAAATCGCGTAGTTCCATAAGTATAATACACCAACAGTAAGATGAGATACAAGAACCAAACTTTCAAAATAATATCTACACTTCTGTAATATTACAAAGCTGAAGAATTTGTTTGCTTGAACGCGCTAATCTCAGGGACTACTGGTCCGATTTGAAAAATTATTTCAGTGTTAGATAGCTCATTTATCGAGGAAGGCTATATTATATTCATCTATTATCACGCTAAGACTGATAGGAGCGGAGCACCAATGAAGAATGTTTCAAAATCGGGGTTAACGTACGTATTATTTAAAAATATTTTCACCTTCTACGTAAATGAAGTCGCGAGTTAAAGTTAGCGTTAGCCCAATGTAACTATTCTACGCGGACGAAGTCGCGGGCAAAAGTTAGCTATAGATAAGTGTTCAGTACTAGACATCATATTACGTGCATATCCGTTTATATTACTCTCTAGTCCTTAGTGTTATATTAAGTACTTAGTAAGAAGTGACGTCAGAACTCTGTGGTTTTTTGGTATTTTTTTTAAAGTAGCATATGGAAATATAGCTTAATTTTTTAGCAAATCTGTCTGCTATATATAGCACAAAGAAAATTTACCAAAATTCGTCAAGAATATCATGAACTAAATTTTTTTTACTTTCGTCCGTTATCCTGGAGAATCCCTTGAGTTTTATGAGATAAAAAGTATCCTAGATATAAACTTGTGATATTGGTTATAACTGTGCCAAATTTCATCTAAATTGGTTCAGTACTTTCAGAGTAATACGTGTTTAAAGGGACAGACAAACAGG
>MU159645.1:113335-137221 GCA_015888305.1 Antheraea pernyi
CTAAAGCTGTAGCTAAGTTATTCTATATACATATTATTTTTAAAAAAATAAATAGGTCTGACTTTTTTGACTATAATAGGAGGCGCACTTACAGGTGGTCCACCTGATGTTAAGTGATCACCACCGTCCATAGTTATATATATTTTGTATCGGATAATATTCTAAACTATTTCAGTTTGATAAGGGAAAAAAATAAAACCCTTCCACTTGCCTGTGTATGAGTGTATGCGTGCACGTGTTTGGAGGTGATATGTGTAAATTTTTTTTTTTCGAACTGACTATTCTATTGACTTGGCAGGGTCTTCACAGCTTCACCGGACTATATGTGTAATGTTGTCGCAGTGATGTAAGATTTTGAGGGGAGGTGGGCTTCCGGCGTTCTCACTGACCGAACGAAACGCAACAATGCAAGCACTGTTACTTCACGTCGGTTTTCTGTGAGAGGGTGGTACTACTCCGTCCGAGCCGATCCATTCATGCTGTAGCCAGTAATAGCTTCAGTGTGGCTCTACCACGTACAAAAAGTTGACTATTGAGTAAATAACTGACTGGAAGATTAAATTTGTGTTTTGTGTTATTTATGTCTAAATAAAATTACGGCTATCCCAACATGGTTTGAAATTATTTTTATTTACGAAAAATAGCATTACGCACATTATTGTCAATAACAAAAATGTCTGGCAATAATAATACAATGTTTTAATAGCATATCAAATTTAGTGACAAAAACATGCTAAAATTATTTAAAAATCAATATTTTTGTCTGTAAAGGTGCGATATGCACAAATAAACGCAACGTTTACCGGCAGCCAGGTAGCCCGCACGCTATGTGGAAGAACATAAAGATATATAAAAAACTGGCTTATTGAATTCGCTGTCGATACCTTTGCTAGCTCTTAGACGAATAGTTACAGGCAAGTGACATTTGACGCGTCGACGCGATTCTCATATTTTTTCATATTTATAGTTTTCTTAAACACAATGGAGTGTGAAAAAGTTTTGATACAAGTAGAATATAGTTATGATAAAGTAAGTGGTAGAGATGATTATTTAATTTTAATTTTACGTATTGTTAGGTGTCGTGACAGATAAAAAGAGAGAGAGAGAGTGTATACAATATATACATACATATAATTTTCATTTCAATAGCAAACCAACTCAAGGATTACCTTTTGATGTATTAACTTGACTATCCCAGATCATTCAGTGTTTAATTTATTATTATTTATTTTATAAATATTTTTATCGTTTAATTTACAATTGAACTCTATCAACTTGATATTTTATAATGTAAACTATACTGACTGTATAGTAAACGTCTACAAAAAAGGGAAAGTAATTTGGTTCCAACTGGGGTCCATAGACCAAGGTCAAGTTATTTTTTTACGTTACCACCAATATATGTAAGTTAGTTTTTATCTTAATTGAACCCCGTAAATGATGCTACGAACGGGTTCTAGGCTTATTTTAAAAGATTTCTCACATACCATCTAGGTACATGTTTGAATATAGTTATGATAAAGTAAGTGGTAGAGATGATTATTTAATTTTAATTTTACGTATTGTTAGGTGTCGTGACAGATAAAAAGAGAGAGAGAGAGAGTGTATACAATATATACATACATATAATTTTCATTTCAATAGCAAACCAACTCAAGGATTACCTTTTGATGTATTAACTTGACTATCCCAGATCATTCAGTGTTTAATTTATTATTATTATTTTATAAATATTTTTATCGTTTAATTTACAATTGAACTCTATCAACTTGATATTTTATAATGTAAACTATACTGACTGTATAGTAAACTTCTACAAAAAAGGGAAAGTAATTTAGTTCCAACTGGGGTCCATAGACCCCTCAAGTTATTTTTTTACTTTACCGCCAATATATGTAGGTTAGTTTTTGTCTTAATTGAACCCCGTAGATGATGCTACGAACGGTTTATTTTAAAAGATTTCTCACATACCATCTGGGTACATGTATGAGCCCCTTGATAGTTTGGATTTACAATTGGAAACGGTAGGTGTGGCTGCAATCGGGTTTTAGGTTTAAAAATACAATTGAAACCGGTGATAACCGTTTTGGTGCAGACGAAGTTGCACGGGTCAGCTAGTTATTAATAACATTAATGATATAGAGGTCTTCCTAATAAGATCTTAGATTATAAACATATAACGTAAAGAGTTCCATAATACAATTTCTTGCGGAACAGACAAGCGTTTATTTTTTGTATAGTCACAAAATATTGTTTAAATTATTGTTTCATTAGTTCCTTATACAGTGTAAGTGAGCACTGAGGTAGTTATATGGTGGATTAAGGTTCCAAATATGTTGCTGATGACAAACCTCATTTGGCACGCTCTTTGTATTTATATATCTAATGTATGCGTTACATGTTACTTTTAGTGGCGTGCGCGTCGTACTTCCAGTTGTCTTTAAAGAGCGTTTCTGTAATTGTACATAGTCTTACAATTCTATAATTCTTTCATACGATTTTAAAAAACGCGTGCGGAACTGCGGGAAAAGCTAGTATATTATAACATACCGATGAGTTGATATTTTAATTTGAAACTGCTGTATAATTTCATCCGAGTGTTTATGTTTATAGGAGTAGCAGATTAGTAAATTAGAGCTGCGATGCTTGCACTTGGAAAACTGCAGATCTCTCTTTCTTTTTTTCAATTCACTTTCATTATAAATACGGTGTTTGGTTACTATAATAAATAAATTATTATACTAATAAAAAAAATACTAAAATAAAATCAAAAAGTTTTTTATTCTGTTTATACAAGGTGTTAAAATTATTGAAATTGGTCCCATTAGATAGAATGTATTTCTGATCCGTTTGACAAGTTTTGTAAAAAATAGAATAAATAATGTATTTATAGTTTTATACGACGTCAATTCTATAGCATCTGTAATTAAATGGATCTCGGTTGATGTATTGTTTGATCGAGTATTGACTCGGTGTCAGCCCGCGGCAGAACAAATGTGAACTAAAGGATAACAAATAGACGGGACATAAAAGCGCCATATGTGACCGCAGTTAATAAACTCAACATTTAATTAATGTGTTTTTAGTAATAAAAGATTGATTAACTACACGTGACATTTTTGTTTTCCAACTCTTAGAGAAATATATAAAAAAGACATGCGAGTTGTTATATAACAAAATGTGCTAAATCCAATTTTGATCGTTTATATAGTGTGCTTCTTTAAAGATTTTAGGTGTTTTTAAACACCGAAAACGAAGTTCAAATTTTGCCGTCCATAAGGTTTTTTTTTATGATCTTTGTATTTTAAATGTGCAAAATTTGAAGGTCTTGAAAAATAACGTAAAATATTAAGTAGGAAAAAAGAAAAATTGGCTAAAACTGGATTTAACTTATTTTAAAATGTAACGACTATTGTAATAAAACATTGCAAGACATGAAACTTTACTTTTTATTTGTTTAATATTAACTATAAATTTATTCTATAATGAACAGGTAATTGATAATTAGTTAAACTTTTTCAAGCTACTTTTCAGGGGCATTGGCGTGGATGATCTCGCATGATGGTGATGATGGCGCGATCATCGTGTGGATGATTTTTACGCAATCATTCGAAAAAAAAGCAAACTCCCTGATGAATCGAATGTGTGGTAGCTCAAAGAACGTCTTTGGGGTGTAAGGGGTATCAAATAACGTCTAAGACTTGAGACATCCAAGCCAACCTCACCTGCACGTGGTGCACCCTGCTGAATAACGAACGAGGCAATGGCGAAAGCAGGGTGGTAGGGTTTTACAGCCTGACTGGGTCGCAATCACCATGTATATGGCGAAAAAGCCCGTCATAGTGATTCGCTTTTGCGGGTCGCGTTTCGGGATCAGCCTGTGCATATCCAGCTTTTCGCAGGCCGGCATGACAGCGGCGACCGGCGATGGATAGTGTGTCACTCGGTGGTCGCCGTTGTTTTTGGATTGTACTGTGCTTACCATCATGCACAGTGTAATCATTTTGCCGTGCTAGTATAAAAAAAAATGTTATCAAGTAGATCTAATAGTTTGTTTGTTCACAAATGGACAAAGTTGTTAAAAAGTGTGTACACCCATACAAATTAATAACTTTTGATTGTGTGGGTGAAGAAATTTGTCAATAGTACTAAAACATTAACATTGGCTAAGCTTTAGTAACAAAAACAAATGGATGTAATATCTGAATTTAATAAATTATTATATTATTATTATTTATTATATTATTGGCACTGTTTAGGTTTTTTATCAGTCTATGATTAGAAACAAACAAAAATGGCGCTCATTAAGCATTCGTAAGTATAATATTCGTGAGTGCACAAATTAACATTTTACAGGTTTATTAACTAATCTGCTCTGTAGGAATACACTATATCGATCATGAGCTAGTTTTTATAAGCCGACTCGTATTTAGCCGGTTTTCGAGTGGCTGTGACTACAACCTTTTCTGAGAGCTGGATCCGTGGCTGGCGCTCATGAGCATTATATCTATCTTAATTCAAATTCTATAGATTTGCGAAAATCTAATACAGTGGAACCTCGATAAGTTAAAATCCAAGGCAAACAATAAATATTTTAAGTTATAAACTTTTTAACTTATCAAGGGTTTATGTTACACTCGCATTTTCGCCGCACACTTTCTTGAAGGCCAAATCGTGCCGTTTCTCGAAGTTTTTTAACCATTGGTACTTTTAAAATTATGGATTTTCAGCGAACTGGCGAACTCTTCAGCTTTTTCTTTCACTATGGGTCTGTAACACTGATATTTTGGTTTGGACACTGTTTTAACTACGTAAATAAATATTGCTCTACAATAGAGAATTCAGCAATTTTTCGTCTTTTTTATAATAAACTTTCTCCCGATTCTTGTTTCTTCAAGAGTTCAGTTTTTTTTTTTAAATTATAAGTAATAACGTACTTTCGTGTATTCCAAACTGAGTCCTAACATCTTACCTTTTTAATCCCCTTTTCACCGCTTTTAATTTATCAGCGTATGTTAGTGTTGTTATGTTTCGTTTTGAACTCATTTTGCTTAGGTAATTTCTATCACACAGCACAGTTTCCTGGACAGTGATCAACAACTATACATCCAAGAAAGCCATTGTCCTTACCATAGCAAATACTTACAGCTTTTAGGGATTTCAAAGAAGTAATAGGTGATTGTATGATCATTGATTGTGTTAACAATTTAATTTGTAAACACGTGCAAGCAATACATTTCGAGATTTTTTTTGTTTTGTTCATTCTTTTTTTTTATATCATAGGAGGCAAACGAATAGGTGAGTCACCTGATGTTAGGTGATCAACACCTTCCATAGACACTTGCAACATCAAGAGAGTCGCAAATGCTTTGTCAGCCTGTGTTTGGGGGGAAGAGTGGGAAGGAGAGAAGTGGGAAGGGAGGGGAGGTGGGCCTCCGGTGTTTCTGTGGGTCGGGTGGTATTATCCCGGGCGAGCCGACCCATTCATGCTGAAACCAGTAATAGCTTCAGCGTGGCTCTACCATCTACAATTTTTACAGTTCATCCATTCGAAATGAGTCATTGGCAGGCAGTTTATGTTACAGAGTGCATGGAAACATTTCTTTAAGTACCTGAGGGCTAATACTGAAATTATTAGTTTAAGTTATTTAAAGCAAGTATTCGATACGCATTTAACTTTTTTTGTAATAGCACCGATAAATTATAAAAAGTATATATTTTACTTTAAATATTCATTCGAGGCTTTTGAAATAGGTTGTAGATATATTTTATTCAAGTGTACTGTAGTAAATAATCGGAATTGTCTATAATCTATACAGCCAATAAACTTCTAGGAAGTTACCACATGAGTTTATCGCGGGATCTTGTTATGTAGTGGTTTTTATATTTTATTCATAATCTTGTGTTATTTTACTCTATATTTTGTAATATTGGTGGTGTTTTACGTGATATATAGTTCGATTATTGTGCGTAAGTAAAGTGGATGGAAAATAGTACCACGGAGCATACATTCTGAGACCCCGCAATAATTCCCTGGAAAATTCTTATATGGGGCCCACCATCTTGTTTGAAAATAGAAATTATTGCAAGAAACTTGTAATATAACCAACTCGATAATGGCAGCAATAATCTAGAAGATTCTTCGCCAAAAAATGTTACCATACTTTTTGGTTTGATTAATAACCTCGCTTATAGACAGAGGTTACAAAGTTCACAGTGAACAATTATTAAATTATAAGAAATTATATCAATCCAATACAAATGCCAACAGATTGCCGAGAAATTATTCACAAAGCACCCCCGGGCGCGGACTTGATGATATTGTATTAGGTGATCACACACGAATGCGATTTTAATGGATACGAGAATAACCCTCCCGAAATACCCGACGACTGAAATACCCTAGCAAAAGAGACCAGTTTCATCCGTCCCCCATCGTAGCGGTTACGCTGTTTCGCTCCCGTACGTTTTCCAACCCCAATCTAAATTAAAATCTAAAACCTTGTAAACAAGGCAAGTGCTCACTTTTTCGGGGATTTTAACCCTCGGAATTAACGAGAGATATAAAATAAAAGGGGTCCCGGTCCGATACGGTCCAGTCCATTCCGTCGCAGTTTTGCCTTGCGTCATTTTTAAAGCTATCGTTCATTTTTTTGACATGGGATACTAAACTGATTTTTTTGTCAATAAAGTTGCTATTTTTGTATATTATAGTAGGTAATTCTTAGAATGTTCTAGGAAGGTAAGTTACTGCGAAATGTTACTTCTTCAAATTTTCACTCATACCATATGACGTTTAAGAAAACTTCCAGTATTTACCAAAAATTAAAATCAAAACAATACTTTATTCAATTTAAGCCCTGATAAGGCTTAAGAACATCAAAACTACCTCTGGTTCGGAAAACAATCCAGTCATCGAGAAGAAACGGCAAGAAACTCGACCTAGTTTATCTTTTCACTATACGTAGTTTTACAAAGTTTTATATAGTAATAAAACAGTATTTCAATAATGAAATATAATAATTTATTAATCTATAGGCATATCAAACTCTAAATAGTATAACTTTAAAAGTCAATAATATAGAAGAGAACACAAGACAATTTTGATTGCTATTTTAAAATAAATACTATGAAGTGGATCACGAAAAGGTGTTGCTATGTTTGATCGAATCTTGGCAGAGGCGGATTGAAATTATAGGGTGGCGAATCCTTAATGACTAAGGAGTCAACCGGCGTCGTCCTCGGTAACTGCGGTTCTTTCCGATGTCGTAGGGAATTCGCTGAGTTCTGTATAAATGGCTTATCTATCACTCTTCCACGTTGTAGTTCAGCTAAGTTGCTCACCAGTTCTGCGGCCGCTTCTCCATAAAGCCTTTGCCCACGGCGGACCTAATTACCAGACATAAAAAAACATAATTTAATAAAAATACTGTATTCCATCTCATACTCGAAAGTCAGTTCGAACAGTCTGAGCACTTGTCGCGTGTTTAATTTTTTATTAATCTTCACCACTCCCACTGGTATTTAATAGCCTGTAGGACCATTCTGACCATTCAGGTCAGTAAAATGTTCTTGTAAACATTGACAAGTATTGTCGGCACCTGGATATAGGATGAGTTATTTTGGAACGCGATAAATAAAAAATAATTAATGTACAAGTTTACTAAGGTCATAGTGATTGACAAAGTTGGATACAAATCCCTTTCATCCCGCTTATGTCACTTTGGTGAGTGGTAAACCTAGAGTTTGGTGGTTGTGTAGAGTTTGGTGAGATGGCTGAAGTATTTTCCGACCCGGTTGTAAAGTTTTGACGTTCATAAGCACTTCTCAGGAACTACACTGGATAAAGTATTTTTAGTTTGAGTTTATGGTACTCACTTCTTCCTTTAACTCTGCCCTTCTACGCGACACCCACTCGATCTGCTCCTGCAGTTTCTTACACTCTAAGCAGGTCGTTGCGTAGAGAATCCATTAGTTCACGATATTTCAACCTCACGTCCTGGTCTATTGCGTGGAGGTTGTCGATCTCGTGCTGTGTTTCACGGATTTTAGATTTGGACATACGTAGTCGGCCTTCCTGTGGAAGAAATGATATTGTATTTCTGTAATTATCTGGATTCAGGATTTATGTCGTATTGAGGGTGAATTGAATTTAGGTTTTAGGTTATTGGTTAATTTGTCTGCATGATTTTTTTAATATTTAGGGGCTTTTATTACACCCAATATATCACCAATTGTTACCCAATCTTTCTAACTGCATCAGGATAATCACTGATGAGGTATCGTTACCAAGTCATAAAGCATCCTAGAGCATCCACACAGGGTTCAGCCTAGATGCTGTGACAAATACCAATGTTCTGGTAATTACTTCTCATACTACTCATCAACTTATCAATTCTCTTTTTCTCTCAACTCTTTCAACTCTTTTTCGATGCTGTTTGCTGATGATGTCATGATGATTTCGTTGATACTTCTTAGCATACTTCATCATCTAGTGATGCACATCCTCAATTTTTTCTACATACATCGCAGTTGGGAGAGTCCGCTTTCCTCATTAGTTATGCGAAACCTCTCAATAGATAGTGCCGAGTCTTAAAGCTTTTTTTTTTACCTGGGGAAATCCCTTATCGCACGGACCAAAACCCCACGGTGTACCGACAGACCGTATTGTTGGGGCGGCAAGGGATCGATCTATGCTTCTCCCCTTGGAGAACCGCCCCAACGGTCCGCCCGGCGGAAGGTGACCGCCAGGCTCCTACCTATAGAGAGGCAACCGAGTACACACCGGCTGCCCCCCTCGTACGCCGAACCTGTGTAATGAGGAGATGGGCCCCCAGCCCATCGCCTCAGGTCCGGCTACGGTGGCGGGAGGAGTCGGGCAAAACGCCGCCTACTCCCGCTGGTCGGCGGAGAGGGCCACTTAGAGGATCTACTTCGCGGGCCCTCTCCGCCGCCTCCTTCTGCGAGATGACCTCCTCGCTGGTGGTGACCTTCCGCTGGGCGGACTGTTGGGGCGGCTCTACAAGGTTGATTAACATTGTACGATCCCTTGCCGCCCCAACAATCACGGTATGTCGGTACACCGTGGGGTTTTAGTCCGTGCGAGTCGGACATAACCCACCCTCGCCCCCGAGAGGGTGGCGTATCCATAAGGGATTTCCCCACGTTAATAAAAAAAGGGTGAGGCCCAGGTACTTCATCTTGGTCCCCATCCTGATCCGGGCGCCCCCCACCATAATGTGGGCCCCAGGTGGTAGCCCTCACCGAGGTCCGTGGAAAAGTAGAGCCTCGGTCTTCTCGAGGGCCACCCTGAGGCCCAACCTCCTTATGCGCCTGACCACGAGGGTTGTGGCCATCGTGGTCAGGTGCACCAGTACCCGTCAATCCACCCCCCGGGCTACGACTAGGGTGTCGTCCGCGTAACAGATGAGGCGCGCTCCATATGGGAGCACGCCGCGGAGCACCCAGTCGTAGCCCAAGTTCCACAGGAGCGGCTCCAATGCCGACCCCTGTGGAACCCCTCTCTTCGTCGCCCGTCGGAGCCGAGTCTTAAAGCTACCTTAACATATTGTCGGTTTAGGTTACATTCATTAAGCCACAATATATGAAACTCAAAACAGAAGACTGATAGGTTCATAAGCCGAGGTTGAAAATATTCAATATTACCTTTTCAGCCAGTTTCCTAGTAAGCAAGTCAAGGTGCTCGTCCAAGCTATCTTTCTGCTCTACTTCGAATCCCTGCACGACATTGTGATGAGGACAGAGCCTGTGCACCAACTGGGTTGGCACGAATGCAGGATATTCGGATTCTGACTGTAAAAGCACCAAAAAAATTAATAATTACATTTGCAAAATGTTTTCTGACTGAATGCTTACTTGTGGTAACTAAGTAATAGTGTATTGGAATTCTGTCTTTTACTACAAGGTATGGACAGATAATTTACAGTTTTACACGATGCATAATAGATATATTACTGAAGATATAATTTTTTGGTTCTTGGTTAGTTCTAAATTATTATTATTGATATATAGCTAGTTCGTGTTATCGCAACGCGCGGACAATCAAGCACTATGTAATAACTAATGAGTTTGAAAAGGAAAGCAGTTTACGTTGCTCACATTCAAAGTTGCGATACGAATGACAAATATATTCGGCGCTCTCACTGACCGAACGAAACGCAACAATGCAAGCACTGTTACTTCACCTCGGTTTCCTATGAGAGGGTGGTACTACCCCGGGCGAGCAGACCCATTCATGCTGAAACCAGTAATATCTTCAGCATGGCTCTTCCACTTATAAAGGTGGTAGGTAGGTAGGTAGGCTGTAGATCTCGTGTGAGCCCCAACTATAGCGGCAGATGTACATCGTGGGGTTTTAGTCCGTGCGAGTCGGACATAACCCACCCTCGGGGATGGTGGTGTATCCATAAGGATTTCCCCACGTTAAAAAAATGTAGGTAGGCCGTCTTAGAAAAAGCCTTTCATGATGCTCAAGTTTCTTTACAAAATTTTCTCTCACCGAAAACTCCGATTCATTCACAAGGAATTAGGCCTACTGCAATCGACGGGAGTCCAAGTAAGACAATATTCATGTAATCAACCCTTTACACAACTCATTTCGTAAAACCACTGGGTAAAACTGGATAAATTTATTTCTGAAAGGATATTTTAAACCCAAAATACTACACATCTTATCTTATTGAAGTTATACATCTTTTGGCGCGCTAGGGGACAATGATGAGAGTAAATTTTAACGATGCGCGCGCGCACACCGTCACGAAAAACCGACACCCTGAAGTTAGCTATAGTCAACTTTTTTTATTGTTAGTGTCGTTTTTTCCACAAACGTAGAATAAGGCGAAAAATTAAAAATTTTGAAAAGATTTTTATCTTATTTTTAACGCGCGTACATAAGTACACACACACACTCTTTTTTTGATGTTCTAGTAAAATTAAGACTTCACCTTCTGCGACCTCCATTTCCATCTAACAATCAAGAGCAGCAATACAAACGCGATGCCCAAACCAGCGGCAACCGCCGCGTTCATTTTCACTAGTGTATTTTACCATCATATCAACGTTTAGAACTTTAAAACATACGTACATTAGCAAAACTAGCTACATTATTGTTTTGGCTTCTGTCAATGTTCATTTGACATATAATGTTTGGAATTCGAATGACTTTTTAACAAATTATGAAGTATATCTTAAAAGGTTATAATATTATTTCCATACTCCAATATTATAAAGCTGGGAGGTTTGTTCGTTTGGTTAAACGCGCTAATCTCAGGAACTACTATTCCGATTTGAAATTTTTTTTCAATGTTAGATATCTCATTTATCGTGGAATATTTATATCAACGAAGCACTAATAAAGAATGTTTCAAAATCGTTATTTTTTCCTTTTCAGAGCTTTCGCTGCGTGTTAACGTTGGCTCAAAATAACTATTCCTATATTATTATATAGAATTGAATCGTTAGTTTGATCATTATTATATTTACTTCAATTATTATGCAGAATTATGAATAAATAGTATATTCTTTGACTTCATAGTTCGGCCTATGAAAGGCAAGATGTCGCTGATCTACATGTCGAAACAGATTAGTAAACACATTAGAGATACATAATTAAGGATAATTATATATAGTTGTTGTATAGCTTAAATAACATTAATTTGTTCATGCTTCATTATTTTTGTGTTACTTAAATTATTTTGCGGAATTATGTGTAAATAGTAATCGCTTTGACGTACATAGATCGGCCTTTAAAAGGCAAGATGTCGGTGATATCTACGCATTATTATGTACAAAGTATAGGTGAAGCTCTGCTCAAATAAATAGTGACAGTATCTACGAATTGTTTATTGGCATTCCTGACTGCATCGACCATATACGTCAATAATGTATCAATATTAAGAATTTTTGTTTTACTTGTTAGAAACTTAGTCCTTATTTAAAAAATATTGCGGTATCATCATCTAATTGAAAGTTATTAATGTTTTAAGAAACTACGATGTTTATAAACACGAGATAAGATTAACGAAAATTTTGTAAGAAACGTATGTGTTTGTTTTCAAAATTTTATGTTTTTCTATACTTTACATAAAATAAGTATATTGTTAACATAATAAATTACGTAAACCTAGTGGTTGGGATCAGCTAGTCTTCTAATATTTGTATACCGTTTGAAAAAAATCTATAATTCTATAATTTAAACAGTTAATGGATTATGGTTGAACGTCTGGACGAGGACTAAAGTAAATACGAAATGAAAAACAAACAACTCTATGACATTTGCTAGTTATCGGTCAGCCCCGACTAATGCCAGTAGCTAATCTGAATGTAATCAGCAGCACGGCAAAAGGGACGATCGGCGTAATAAGCGGGGCTCCGGTCGATTTTCTGCGACAACTCGGGAGCATCCATCACGCGCTGTCGACAGCTCAGGTGTCCGGCCTTGATATACGACAATACGTGTCGCTATGGATTCTAATACTGAGTATAAATGTTCATAAATTTTAGTATTGGATTTGGGTTAGTTGGAATATTTTATCTCGAGTGCAGGGTTATGAAACCGACGAATGAGAAAATATTAAGTGTGGCTGAGATGCGAATATTAAGATGGATGTGTGGTGTAATTAGAATGGATAAAATTAAGAATGAGCATGTCTCTATGTATTATGAATGAGTTAGCATGGCATCGGTATATTATGAGAGGAGAAGTCATGCAACTAGAAGAGTTTTGAGTATGGAGATTTTGAGTATGGTTATACGATTTAAGGAAGACCTAAAAAGGTATGATTGGTTATGTGAAAATGATTTGTATAAAAGGTGAGAGTGGAGAGTGGAAGAGAAAAACATTTTGTGCTGACTAGACTTAGATGGGATGAGAGTATAAAAAAAAAATTTCACTCGATGAAGTATGATTTTTTTTGTAATTCAAAAAGTAAAAATTATTATTGATAAATGATATAAGAGAGTTTACGAATATGTCTAAAGTTTTACCAAGAAATTTATAAGATTTTTTTTCATATCGTAGGTGGCAAACGTGCAGGTGAGTCACCTTATGTTAAGTGATCACCACCGTCTATAGACACTTGCAACACCAGAAGAGTCGCAACTGCGATGCCAGCCTGTGTTTGGGAGAAGGAAGACGGGGGAGGGGCGAGGGGAGTTGGGTATCCGGCGCTCTCACTGACCGAACGAAACGCAACAATGCAAGCACTGTTACGTCACGTCGGTTTTCTGTGAGAGGGTGCTACTAGCCCGGGCGAGCCAACCCATTCATGCTGAAACCAGTAGTAGCGTCACCTACAACGTTGTTTACCTATAAATTCTTCGGGATTTACTTATTTCAAGTGAAGTCAATTGGTTAAAATTGTATTTGAAGTGGTTAGTCGTTAGGTCCTGATATATTTTTAAGCCCTTGATAAAATAAATGGCTTATAAAAGTGCGACACCTAAGCATACTTCCTAACTTAAGTTCACTGCTTCTTTCTCTGAAAATTCTCAATAGAAATAATTGGGATAAAATATTAAATCGATCACGTTTTTCAGTATTTATTCGAAGCTATATATTATATATCTGAAAATCTATGTTTGTGTATTTTATATTAATTAACTACATAATCGTTTAATCCGATCACAAAAAAAAATTGCATCCGAATGCTTTTACATGAAGATTTCTATGTCATCTCGCTACTAGATGGCGCTAGACGTACATCGTTTTTAATTCATAAATCTTTTATTCTTAAAAAGGTTTCATGGTTATCCCTTAAAAACTTGTCTATCTTATAAAAAACATAAGACCTAGGAGACACTTAAATTTAAAAAAAACTGTGGAAAGATATATACATAAATAAATGAAGATAAACTGATCATAGCGTCTCTGTTAATTTGTTGTTTTCTCGTATCAACAAATAAATATACAACTTGCTTTTGCTTGGGGAACAGTTTTTTTTTCTAGAAGAAGGGTACCCTATGTCCTTCTTTGTACTCCTAAGAATGTGCAAAATCTTATGATGATCGGTTCAGTATTTAAGGAGTGGAAGAGTAAAAAAGAAACAGACCAACTTTCGTTCGCAATTACTAGACTTGGGTTCTACCGTCAGCGTTTGAAGCCTAGGTCCGTTCCCTCGGCGTGGAACCCTTGAGTACGCTGTCCGCGCGATACAGTGACACAAAATCTTAGATCACTGCGACAACATTACACATATTACCTCCACACACATGTTTACACATGAAAGTGAAAGGGTTTTATTTGTTATCTTATCAAGCTGAATTAGTTCAGACAAAAAGAAAAGTATCCGACACGAAATACATATGTGTTATTGACGTATATAAGCTTGGTACACACATATTTCACAAACTTATATACCTATGAATATGTAGCTTAACTTAGGTTAGTTCAGTTAGGTCGCGAATTGCATGGACTAGACAACAGCCCAAGCCGAGGTGTGCCGTGCACCCTTCAGCTGTTTGTCAAAATTAAATCCGCTGAGTGCCTTAAGCGCTCGCCTTAGTAATCCGGTGAAGCTGTTAAGGCCTTGCTAGGCCAATATCGTAGTCAGATCGAAAGGAAAAATAAACGTTTGCAACTATAACATTGTTAAGTATTTTCGTGAATCTTGCAGGCTGGCCTGACAGTAGCGACTGTCGATTAACTGCTGATTCAACTGTACTTAAAATAAAAAAAAACACAAAATACAAGGGATAAAAAGAACGCCATACGAAGGTAATAAAAAACTTTTATATCGAAAAATGTAAGAATAATAACAAAAGAAAGTGATTATTATGTCGTTATAGCGAATAGATATTCCATCAAATACATAATAGGGACTAAGGACGGTCCGGGGTGGAGCCGGAGAGGCAATTACGGCCGATGCGGCGAATAATTGAAAGGGGATCGCTTTCTAATTGATTGTTTCTGGCCGACTGATTGATATGATAGAACGATTAATGGGCAACCGTTACTGATGTTATGTAATTAGGTATATACTCCTTTGAATTATCCTGTCACAGGTTACCATTTACCTCTTTATTAGCATAGGTTACGTCTTTAACCCCTCGGCTGACTTTCTAAGACGCATATCACAAAATGGCGGACCATGTTCTTAATTTCACGAAATCGTAAATTTTATTTATGGTTTAGTAATAAAAAAGTTCGTACAAATAAAAAAATAATCTTAAAATTCAATAAAAATGCCTTTACGATACATATTTTGTTATTTTTCAAAGTTTTGTGATAAATCAGATACTTTTTTAAAGTTTAGGTATGCTGCCTACAGTCTATTGACCTGTGCCTCTTGAAGTCTATACTTTTTTTTTATGTCATTAAGTGATGACCATCGTCCATGGACACTAACAACAACAGAAGAGTCGCAAAGTCGTTGCCACTCTTTGGTGGGAAGGGTTAGCGGAGGGAGAGGAGAAAGGAGAGGGGAGGGGAGGTGGGTCTCCGGCCCTCTCACTGACCGAACGAAATGCGACAATGCAAGCACTGTTACTTCACGTCGATTTTCTATGAGAGGGTGGTACTACCCCGAGCGAGCCAATCCATTTATGCTGAAACCAGTAATAGTTACAGCGTGGCTCTACCACCATTATTCGTTTATAAGGTTCTCAAACCCTTACGGATTTGCACAGTCCAGGGGTTAACATGTTCTTTTGAGAGTTCCTGGCGGGATCTTGGAATGCCATGTAGTGGTATTTATATTTTATCCATAATCTTGTGTTATTTGGCTCCATATTGTGTAATGTTGGTGGTGCTTTGCGTAATATAGTTTGGTTATTGTGCACAAGTGATGTGGATCGGAAATAATACCACGGAGTATGGATTCTGACTTGCCACAAAAACTGTCACGAAAGTTCTAACAAGATGGCCACCATCTTGTTAGTTCATTGAAATTATATCAAGAAACTTGTAATATCGATACTCACTTGACAATGGCAGTAATAGTCTACTAGAAGACTGGCTGTCAAAAATGAAATAGAAGAAGAACATGCTCTTTTGTTATTAGTTTGATTTGTATACTTATATCTAATCAACATAATTTTTCAAATGTTATATAACTACACATTATAAAACAAAGTCCTAAGAAAAAGTGTGTGGTTACTTATGTGAACGCGTTAGAAGTTATAATTCTTTGGCGGAATAAGATAAAAAATCTTTTCAAAAATTTTCGCCTTTCGCCTTATTCTACGTTTGTAGAAAAAACGACAGTAACGATAGAAAAAAGGTATTTAATACATTGAAAGTTTTAATACAAAGAAATACAAACAACAAATACAAAGAAACATAATGTTGATTATAGCTAACTTCAGGGTGTCGGTTTTTCGTGACGGTGTGCGCGCGTATCGTAAAAATTTAGTCTCATCGTTTTCCCCTAACGCGCCAAAAGAAGTATAACTTCAAAAAGACTGAGCGGATTTTCATACTGCTTTCATTAACAGATAGAGCGATTTACGAGGAAGGTTAAGGTATACAATTTGTTAATATTTTTTGTAAATTCGTTGAAATATAACGATAATTGTTGAGGATGACTGAAAAAGTCAAGTCGGCTGGGAGCTTTCGTTGAAAACGCTGCCTAATCCCTTTGAGATATAACAAAACAATTGCGATAATAAACGACGTAGACGAAGTAGTGGGTCTCAGATAGTTATATACAAATAAAAATCGGAGATGACCGGTCATTTGTCAGTCACTCACACTCGGGTACTCATTCGGATTCCGATTCGCTCTTCAGCACAATACGTTTTTTTTTATAGTAGCACGGCAAAATGACTGCACCATGCCTGATGGTAAGCACAGTACAGTCCAAAAACAATGGCGACCACCGAGTGACACACTATCCATCGCTGGTCGCCGCTGTCATGCCGGCCTGCAAAAAGCTGGATATGCACAGGCTGATCCCGAAACGCGACCCGCAGAAACGAATCACTATGACAGGCTTTTTCGCCGTATACATGGTGGTTGCGACCCAGTCAGGCTGTAAAACCCTACCACCCCGCTTTCGCCATTGCCTCGTTCGTTATTCAGCAGGGTGCACCACGTGCGGGTGAGGTTGGCTTGGGTGTCTCAAGTCTTATGATGTTATTCGACACCCCTAAAACTACGTCACGGTCACGTACGGCAAAATCATCGGTGTTTAGTTATTTGTAATGTGCATTATTTGGGAATCTGGTGATTTGCTAATGTCGGCAATGAGTTGAGAAGTTAGAGCGTAGTGAAAGCATATTAAGTTTGCTTGACTAGCAACCACCTTGAAGTTTAAATCTGTCACCAAGAAGCTGTTGGTGTGTTCCTGCAGCCACACTTGAGAGCCACTTCTTCTTTGAGTTTAGCGTGTCTACAATTTTAGACTACATAATTTAAAATCAGATGACACTGTGGTCAGATACTAAAACCTTTACGGTGTTATTACAAAAAAGTTAAATACGTATTAAATACTTGCTTTAAAAAGGATTAGAATTAAATGGACTAGTAGTCCGGTGAAGCTGTTAAGACCTTGATAGGTCAATAGGATAGTCAGTTCGAAAAAAAAAGTGCGTGCGTACAAAGTACACATGTCAGAAGTGAAACTTCTTTGGGGAATTAATTTATAAGTCTTGTTTATATTTATACAAATCTAAAACTTTAGATTTCCGAGACTTGAAAAATAGATGAAAAATCTGCGTTTAAATCTGCAAATGACGTCACTTCCGTTGCATACCTGCGTGACGTTACATTTGTAAACATTTTACCCTCATGCGCCTTAAGAAGATTGACTTAAAAAAAAAATTATTCATAAAGTTTATTTATAAAAACTCACTGTTTATACACTGTATAAGTGCTAATAATATTGGAAATAGTTGAAAAATCAACTTCCGTTGCATACCTGCGTGACGTTACATCTGTAAAAATTTTAACCTCATGCGCCTAAAGAAGTTTCACTTAAAAAAAACGTATTTAATTTTTTTGTAATAACACCGATAAAGTATAAAAAAGGCCTAAAATAAACTAGCTTTAATTTAAAATCTTTATTCTTTTAAATTGAAGTATTTCGTCCTAGAATATAAAAAAAAAACATATAAGAATAAAAATAAAATTATAGTTCATATTTATTCAAAGTTACGGTGTAAAATGGTCGTCCTTGGCTCTTGATATTGATTATAGAAATGCTCTACCATTTAATCTAATAGGCCTCTCAAATGAAGCCATAAAGCTGTACAATTCTCGCCACATTTGACATGAACCGTTCCATTCAATCGTTCATCCTCTCATTCCAGCTGCGTTCCGTTTCACGAACCGCGTGATCAAAGACGTCGGCACAGTATAGCTTAGATTTACTGCACACGGAAGCTAATTAGTTAGGCGAGGTGGCTACTAGCACGGACCACTAATATCGCTGCGCGGCTCACGTGCAACGATACGTAACTATTTCAGAGTCGAAGCAAGTAGTTTATATGTTATTTATTTAAAAAATGGTACATATTATTTTTTTATTCTGTTAAACATTATTTTCGGCACAACTTGTATGTTTAACTGAGAGTAACATACTTAATACTATACTTAATACTTTAACAGTACTTGCATATTATTAAATACTCGTACTGTTATAATAACTTTATATTAATTAATTTTTAATAATTTTTTTATATAATAATACATGTTTGTAAATAGTAATTAGTAATAGTAAATAGATATACCTACTCTTAATAAGTGTAACTTTAAAAAAACGTTTACTTAAATCGCGCTAACCTTTATATGCAACGCTAAAATGTCTTCATATATTCTTTGAAAAAGTAAGTAAGTATATCTATACCTTATAACAAAAATGTTAGAAGAATTGTATAAATTGGAATAAAAACCGGGAATATTCGCTACCATTCGTAGGCATATATTATTGAATGAATGAATACTTTATTGCATTTTTTTTTGTGCACTTGCGAGCTTAATGCAATGGGGCATTATCTTCCAGCTAACCAGCGATATTGATGTCAATCAAAAACTTGTGTAGGTAGTGCATATATAGAAAAAAAACAGCTAAATAAATATATGTATACTAGCGGGCCGGGCAGACATTGTCCTGCCTTGATTATTAAAAAAAATCTAAAACTCAACCGCAGCGCCACCTACCGTGTTCAATTGTGAATCTAATTCTAATTCATACATATATGAGTTGTTGAAACATATATCTGTACCAAGCATACATACCTCAACTATATATTTCGTGTGGGATATTATTCTAAACTATTTCAGTTTGATAAGGGAAAAAAATAAAACCTTTCTACTTGCATGTGTAAGCGTGTATGCGTGAACGTGTGTGGAGGTGATATGTGTAATGTTGTCGCAGTGATGTAAGATTTTGTGTCACTGTATCGCGCGAGCAGCGTACTCAAGGGTAAGTGATTTTACGTACGCCCAGATAGAAGGCATCTCTAGGTCCCTATGTAGATCAACTCTCCGGACGTACCACGGGGCACCGGTCGCTTTACGTAAAACGTGGTTTTGAAGAACCTGCAACTTATGAAAATTATCTTTCAACATATGCGCAAAAGCGGGACTGCTATATGTCATCACGGGACGGATACACGTCTTATACAAAGTGAGCTTATGTCTGAGGGACATCTTACTCCTATGACAAAGCAACGGATGGAGGCGACCCAAGACCATAGCGGCTTTGTTTCGCACTATATCTATATGTGACTCGAAATTTAAATGTTTATCTAATGTAACACCGAGATATTTGACCTCGTCGGCCCAAGGTATATCGGTTCCGTAATCCGACACAGAGTTTACTTACTACGTCATACAAAAAGGTTCCAGATCTGGTTTTCAAAGCCTTCTCATATGAAATTTCACTCCAAAACATATTTAAAATAAGCATCTTGAATCTTAAAAAAAATTGAATTGTGATAAATGAATGAATGAATTATGAATGACTTGTGAATTATTATTGGAGAATGCCATGGTTGTCTCTAAATATGAGAGCTGCTTTTAATATCTTTATCAATGGAGACCCTAAAATTATACTAATGTTATAAAGCTGGAGGGTTTGTTTGTTTGTTTGGTTGATCGCGCTAATCTCAAGAACTACTGGTCATATTAGATAAATTCTTTCAAAGTTATATAGCTAATTTATCTAGGAAGGCTAAATATCATCACACTAAGACCAATAGCAGCTGCTCACCAATAAAGAATATTTCAAAATCGTTCTTTTTTTTCTTTTCAGAGCTTTCGTTGCGTGTTAGCGTTGGCCCAGAGTAACTATTACACATTGCCGAAGTAATCGCGGGAACGGTTAGTAAATAAATGAAATGATACAGAATTTCGACCACTGAACAACTAGGTCTATTATTTAATTCTGCGTGAACAGAACCGCGGGTACATATAGTTGTCGTAAAAATGACACTTATGGTATCACTTAGTAATTAGTTAACCAGAAATGGTTAAAGAATTCCCTTCACGTTCCGGTAGGTCATCCGTGACTATGTTCACGCCGTCGAAGCACCCACAAATTAACTAATAACGACTAGTGACAGGGGCGCGGTCGCGGAAAGCCGCGGGCGGGCGGCGGCGGACGCTTGGCTTTTTGTGTCATAATTTGTATCTAATTATGACACTAAAGACGGCTCTTTTGATCATTAAGAACACACATGATAATATTTTTTATGTTTATTTTTTGTTATTCAAGTAATTCATTTGTATAGAATGAAATATACGATTAACAAAAATATAATCGTGAAATTTTGCGTACACTTTGACAGGGATACAGAAATGGACACCTTTTATGAAATGTACCATTTATAGGAAAAATGTATTGTTCGCGGAGTATAAGTCAAATCATATTAATGCGTACGACACCGCGAACACGAGCAAAAGTTAGTGACAAATAGACAATTAGCTTAATATTAGAAAGTTTATTAAATAAGATTTATTGAGAGCTAATTTTGCAAGTATAGATTTCTCATTTCTTTTTAATTTTATTACTAAAAGGTAGTCTGCTAAGCTTAGTAGGGTTTGTAGATAATACAAAATATGCCCTGTACATTTTTATATACTGCCTATGCGTGCATATACTTTAATGTCAGCGAAGCAAATAAACTCATTGTCCATATCTCCAAGTTGGTTGGAGACTCCAACCATGCTTCTACAAATGTTGTATACAAGAAAGCTTTATAAGTTAAAAACTAATTCTAAGCTTGCGAATTCGCGAGCTCAGTTTAGTACGTTATAAATATGTACAAACCTACTTTGTTGTGTAATTATCTTAGAAGTAACTTCTCTTCTAACTTCTAACTATCTTGGTATATGTATGTAATCTTTGGGAATGTATCCTACAGATGGTTTGTAGAACTCAAAAAGAAAACATAGAATCAAAATCAAATGTGAAAACAAAGGAATCCGACAAATAAAATTAAGATGCGTGGGTCCATTAATGTTTAATCGTATCCCGCTCCGAATAACCGAATTCAAAATGGCGTCCTCTAGAAGCATTCGCGCGGTTTCTTTCCGCGTATTACTAACATTACCATTCTTCAGGCGGCGAAGCTTATTTAAATGCTCCACCGACTCCATTTAGAGCTTGGAAAAATAAAACCGGAGAACGGATCCCGCGATCTCTCGTTGAGCCGCTTTTGTGGTAAATATGTATAAACTTGATGAAACTGTTTTGCGTGTCGTATAACGGTTGTCAAACGAATATCACTCTTATTTACGAGAAGCTACGAGTGACTAAGTTAGAATGGATTTGATACTTTTCTTTGTTGATGTATAAGTATCTACGTTTTGTCGTCGGGCATCTTTTTATTTTATCACATTTTATTTGAGAGCTCAGCTGCGAGTTGCGTTGTTTGTCGAATTTCAGTATATTTCACGACATATTTCAAATAAAGTATCCTCTACATAAAACAATACTAACTGTATAAACGTGTCAAGTGATTACTCATATATATGTTGTTGCGAAAAATACTCTTAATGTATGTACCTAAATGTTACTAAATTCATTCCTTTTTAAAATAAGATTTCTTGCAAATTGTTTTGAACCAATGATTAGTATGTATGCTTATAATGGAGCTGGTATGCTTCCAATGAATATAAAACAAAACAAAAATTAAGTTAAACGATTAAAAACTGTCCCGGGAGCTCTCAATGTTTGAACAATGGTTCCATTATCTCGGTAAGACATTTTCCTCTACTTAGACATAAAAGATAAAGTCGAATAGACGCCAATTTTGTTCCATTACTCTCGAGCGCCGCAGAATACACATTATCCGTAAAACGGAACGCAAACAAAGTGAACGTCGTTCTCCTGCCAACGATAACTTAATTTCAGTCCGCCATAAGTACGTAATTAGCGAGCCGCTGCCTTATCGGCCGGGCTGGTAATTAACCTTTCGGAGGGTGGTCGTCCCTCTCTCCCGGGCCTCCCGTCCTCCCGGTGCACCTTGAATACCTCCTCGGTTCGTAATATTTCCGCCATATTATACAGGCGTCCGCCCACCTCCTCCGCCAATGGCGTCGATTCCCGCGCTTTTGTTTCGCGCCGTCACGGCAGCGTATCGAAACGTTCTAACTTGGCTCTGTTTTCTTTGGGAATTTTGGCTGTATTCGTGAGTAAAGTGTGGTTTGTTTTCGTTGGTACACGTTTATTATTCTAACCGCTTGCTCAGACCGAGAATAACACTAGTGATACTTATCAATAAGGGAATTTGAGCTTTAATATAAAGAATAGTGAGTGTAAAATGTATTTTTCGGATAAGTTTCGTAGAGGGGTGTCGTCAGTTCATATTTCATGGTGTTATCATCTTTTATTGAGTGCGAGCTGGGTATTGTTGTGGGTTTAACTGTGCGGTTATCAGGCGCGGCGGCGAGCGGTGTTTAGCGAGGCTTCTCTTGATGAATAGCTTATTGGTATGTTGTGTTATAATATAACTGGGCACAACATAGGCTGCTTTATAATCTAAATCGGTGACTCCTAATTGAATATTAACGATGGTTTTATTATATACGTTATAACAAAAATGCTGGATTTATTAATTTTCGTTGGCAATTTTTTAGTAAAACCAAAGTACTTATTATTATTGAGACTAGAGTTTGAGTTGATTGAATTTTGTGTAATTGTCAGTTCTATTGTCAATTGTTAGTCCAGGGGCTAAATATATAAATAGTTTTTTTTTCGAACTGATTACGTTATTGACCTAGCAAGGTCTTAACAGCTTCACCGAACTACTAAGGCGAGCGCTTAAGCCACTCAGCCAATTTTATCTGACAACTAGCTCAAGGGTGCGCGGCACACCTCGGCTTGGACTGTTGCCTGATACATGCAATTCGCAATAAGCTAAGCTACATATTCATACTTATATGAGTTATCGAAACATGTATATGTACCAAGCATACATACCTCGACAACTCTTATATGTATTTTGTGTCGGAAATTTTCTAAACTATTTCAGTTTGATTATCAAAATAGTTGTATGTTTAATGTATGTACCTACTTGAAATCAAATTATCGTGCGTGGAATTGTCTTCTGTTATATTTATCTAACATATTCATTGAATAAATATAAAAATAATAGGTACTGTGAGTTTATATCTGAACACTATCCATAAAAAAAATTTCCAAAAAAAATAAACCGCCTTCGATGTGAAAAACTAATAAGGCGCTGAAAATCGAAAAATAACTGAATTATTAAATTAACCAAATTAAATAAAAAATATTGATAGTCGCGCTACCTAATAATATATTTGAAGTCGATGCCAACCTAAATTCATATCATCTACATACAAAGTTTTGGTCCACTCTCGTGTCCCATGGTGTATATCTGTATAGTATACATATTTTATTACCTGCAACAAATTTGAAATGTAGGTTGGCATTGACTTCAAATATATTATTAGGTAGC